>JADGJF010000870.1:0-13955 GCA_027596845.1 Quaeritorhiza haematococci
GGTCGGTGGTTTTGTACGTGTTTGGAGGTTTTGGAAAAACAAATAGATCGTTTTTTATTTTTCGTACTCGAATGAGTGTGCAGCAAGTGAACCAGAGAATGGTCCGTCCCGAGTTCGCAATGCGTAGAGGGGAAAATATCATCAGTTACCAAACGTGCACGAAACTGAAATCGCCTTTTGGTGCCGTCCACACGAAACACCCAGAAGACGACGCTGCAGCAAAGGTCCCTTGCCGAAATTACCTTGGATTGCAACGTTTCCAAATGCATCATAACCTCCATCGGCACCAGCCTAAAGCCTGAACAAGAATATGGAAGATTTAGAAGAGTTCGCTGAGCATCCCACATAACAATCGCATCGACAAAGGATATCAATCCCACCCCTAACAAAATGACGACTCAAAGGACGTGATCCCCTCGACATCGTGGGTACCCAACACCCCCTTTGGTACAAGTCAAAAACAGCACAACGTCCCTCGCTTATCTTCGAGATACACAAATCGAGATCTGGATGCAATCGCAGGCAAAAGTCACTTGAGCGGCCTTGCAAAAACCGCCGTGCGGAAGTACGTCACGGTGTCGGACCAACACCTGGTAAAATCGATATCGAATCAGGAAGGCTTCAATTTAGCAAACTGATAATGGAGCAAACCCCGTCCACGCCTGGTCAAAGCCCTCTAAGAGACCTGAGCGATCTCTCTGAATCTTCATGCCGAGTGCTTCTTTCTCTGTTTTGAACCCACTCTCGCCCAAGTCTGTGTCACACCATGAGGCAGTCAAAAGGTGCGTCGGAGTTTGAAATTCTGGATCCATCTTGGGTTTGTTTCGAAGAATCCGCGCCGCACAAAATCAGAGTCGAAGTTTTCTGTGGATTTCTGTTAAAAACGGATGCTTTCTTGCTTCCATGAGAAGCGACAACTGCAACTTCGAAGGAATACAAGTGTTGGTAAACCGTCCTCATCTCAAAAGTCAGCAATGGTCAGCGTCAGAATGCAAAATGAATTGCAGTCTCCTTCCGGTACATACTGCACCATCTTGCAGAAGATACAGTGCAGTGATGTAAAGCGATAATGATATGGTGAGGGGCCGGAAGTGGGGGCTGGTGGGACCCGTTTTTGCGTCTTTAATACACTCAAATGCTGAAGAGAGACACGTCATAATCAGAAACACACTAAAACAAAACAGCCCAAATAGCGGGCAGTACAGCTTAATAAAGCACACTTGAGGACACAGTTGGAGTGCGCGGCTCATGCCAATCAACAGGCTAGCAGATCGACTTTCGGATGGGGATGGCTTTGGGGATTGGCTAAGGGAATAGGATATCTGATTGCACTCTTAGTGCCTGCATAGTGCCACTGAATCCTGATGTCCTCTCAACCCCCCGCCTCCGACTGATAGCCGACAGACACGGGCTTTTCTGGATTTATAGTGATTTTCTTTCCATTATACCTGTCCATCGGTCTGTCTTACCGTTTCTCCTTCCGCCTTCATAACGACTATTCGGGTGCGCCTCCCGTTTTCGGATTCTGGCAGACAAGCATGTGCGCAAGAGTCAACTTCATCTGATGTACTTCGTTCTCATGTTGAGGAGAACACTACCATGGTAATCAATACACCCTGTGTCTCCCTCGGCAAGCTGTAGTGCTGCGGTGACCTTTGTACCGTCGGAAGCGACAAGTATCGGTCTTCAAACCGAGGGCTCATGCATTTTGCCGGGGTGAGGCCAGTGGCTTTTATTATGGTGATACAAATATGAACAAAGTTTTACAAGACGACGAGACATGGTACATGAGGAAGAAATGGCTAGTGGAACAGAACTCATCATCTTTAGGTTCATAGGTTCTTTACATGGTAATTTTACAGTTGCAGCCGGTCATTTTGGATACAGTAAAAAGGTAGTGGTTGTAGAATTGTAACAGAACGATAGACACGGACGGGATGAGTCATTCATTGTTGATCAAAAAACAGGACTGTCGCTCGAAATGTCCAGTTCAGTTCACTTCAAAGGAGGCGATCTTGGCCATCGGATTAGAATGTGATTTGTTAGGAGGCAGTTGCAAACGATCAGACCAGATGTCTACTGTTTTTTCTTCGAGGGTATACAGAATGTTTTTTCATCTGCTATGATTCTCCGCCACCTGTCCGTCAGCCTCTTCTTCTCTATATGATCTAAACACGTGCAAGTTCTTCAATTACCGCCCAAATGTCCAATAGACGAAAACCTAACGCCCACATAACGCCGCGAACGATTGTGCCAACGAGCTTGGTCGACGGTATGACACGAACCAGGGGGACGTTTCCCCGTTTTCATGTCCACCACTGGAGAAACCGAGACGGACTTTCTGCAGACTAGCACGCACTCCTTAAAATGCTCTGCATCTTTCGTTACCGAAAAGAAATGCGCAAGCGCTGCTTTGCTCATCCGTAAATGACAACACTATTCGAGGTGAGGGCAGTCATTCACCCGGAGTTTCGCTGTGACAGTTCCTGCTGATTCCGTCGCTCGCGGTCTTCGCAGAGTTGGGCGACTGGGAGGCACACCTTGTCCACTAAAGAATCAAAGTCATACCACCAGAGAGAGCGACATCAGAAAGAAGATTACCACCTTACATCGAGAGCAGCAACAAAAAAAGTGGATCCCTTTTTTTGCAGGGGAGAGATACGTACTGAGATTGGCAAGAGCGCTGGTATACACGCCGCAACGATACGATTGCGTCAAATGGTTCGCATCGTCTTTCTGCAGGGCCTCCTTTTCTTCAATGTGGATTACGGAGGGAAGGTTGACCGTCCAGTCGGTGATGACTTCGGGGGAGAGGCTACCAGACGGTACGATGAATAGTGGGATTTCCGACCGGCTAGTGAGAAATGGGGGTTGATTTTTAGTTATTTGGTGCGATCAGTGTTGTTTGTGACAAGGACTTCGGGACTACCAACGCGGAAAACGATGTTGTTGTTCAGAGGGTGTGAGGAACAGAAAAAAGGAAAATCACTTCGGAAACAATTACCTGATTCCCTCGGGTGTTTGGACAGCCTGAAAACACGTTACTTGGTTGCGCTGGAAACAAATTTGGCAATAAATGAGAGCTCATTGAGCTTCGAGTTGTAGCAGAACATCAAAACTCAATAATTTCAGTTTATCAACATGATTTATGCCCGAAGCGTACCTCATTCCCTTTATCAAAACACGAGTAGATTATCCCGAAAAATCTGCTATCAAATGCTTGCAACTGATGCTGCGTCCGTAAATCAACATGCGATGGGAAGACCGAAATGTGGGGATGGGAATGAGCCCAGCTGTATTCATCAAGGAGAAAGTTGCGAGGTGTCAATAATCATTGCATACTCCGTGAACAGAAAAGAAGACTTCAGACCTTCAAAGAAATCACTTACCCTATCACTCGCATCGACAGAGTATCAGCGAAATGAATCCCAACACTCAGCTATCAAAGGGACAATGTGTAAGATTGGTTTTCAGCGAATCCCCTATCCCTATCATAGAAAGCCACGAATTTCGGCCCACACACCTGCTCCTCGGGAATTTCGACTCTGTCCTTTCTCTTGTCTTTCCTGGGCACGAAGAGAACTCTCTTAACTTGCGCAACGGATCCTGACGGGGTGTCTACGTAAGAACCGACGAGCAAGGAAGTCGTCTCCTCATGCTCTTCAATCGACAAGTTAGTTTCCAGCATGTCCATTCGGCTTTTTGAGAACCACTTTCACTCTGCATCGTACCTGTGGAGAGCGCTGATGATAATCCCAGCAGATACGCATCAGCACTAAGATGAACTGCGGAGAGATTTGTCTTCGTCTCCATGTTGTCTTCTTGGTGTCTTGTCAAGTCTTCATGCAAGCCCCACAAACAAATTGGGCGGTGTAACAGGCGGGAACACAGGTCTTCCAACTCCGACAACGGAGAAAGCGTAAAGTGTAAAAGAATGCCGAACGCCTGGAATCCGGAAGAGGCCAGTGGGACTCAGGCCCCCGAAAATGGTAATTAGATCTCACGGGATCTATATTATAAGCTTTGTTTAAAGCGTGGGGTGAAGCATCAGCTCAACATCTAACGTCGAGATCTTATGTAGCATTTCGCGATCTATCTCACCGGAGTACTATTTTCCGGTCAAAGCTGATCGAAGAGTTTCAACTGCTCGATAACATCGTTGCTACGCGTGGAGTTCAAGCGCCCATCAATACCACTACTGATTTCGCGGGTGAGGAATGGTTGTTTTTTTCCTCCTTCAAGGCTTCAACTTTGTTTCTTGTCAGAACTTGTCCTGAGTGTTGGCGTACCACTGAGAACTTACAGATCTGTCAATATGTTTGGCTGAAATTTAGATGAAAGCACCCGAACTCGCATTCTAACGGAGAATCCATATCAGCTTATCAAGTTCAAAGTCAGTATGCTGGGGCGTCCTGAACTCGACTAACGACTCAACTGTGTGGTAACATCGTACGTTTCTTGCGCAAATAATAGGTTTTCAAACGAACACAGCAGCTGGAAAACCGCCCACGGACTGATAGGCGATTGACGCGAACAAAAAATGTCAAATCTCTTCCTCTTGGCGCTTGGGCTCGCTGGGTTATCGAACGTGAGTACTCCTGGCTTTCGCGTTCATTTTGATTTTTTGCACAAACACACTCGCCCGAAGTCCTGCGCTGATGCCGATAATTTTTCACAGATGACTACTTCCAGAACTTTGTTTTGATATTGATCATCCTTAACACAGTCTTTGTCGGTGTTTCCGTGGGTAATTAACGAGACGACTTGGCTTGGAAAGCGAAAACAACGTGTGAGAAACTAACGCGAATTATTGAACAATCTTCCAGAGTTAGAGCCCAAAGAAAACGAACACTGGTTTCTCTTCCAGTTCATGCGCATATTCGACCTGTTATCGCTGTTTTGCTTTTGCATTGAGATCATTCTGAAATGGATCGACGATTTCAACGGGTACTGGAAAGACGGCTGGAACATCATGGATTTTGTTATCACCTTACTGGTAAGAAACTGGTAAGAACCTGTCCTCCTTTGGCCATTGTTCTTCTGATCTGACATTCTATTTCTCTTCCCGGCAAAGTCGGCTTTACCCGAAATCACCGATGCGATCGGAAATCTTGGCACCTCGATGAATTTGGGTGTTGTTGGGTCAGAGTTGCGGACGTTTCGGGTGTTGCGTACATTGAAAATGATTGTCAGATTCGGTTCGCTGAAGATCATCATTCTGACTATATTACAATCTCTTCAAGTAGGTAGACCTTTTCGCCTTGTTGTCTATGCCGGTTTCGATGCTTTCGCAACCACATCTTTTAAGAATGCTTGCATGTTAACTCACGGTTAACTGCAATTTACCAACAGTCTGTCGCGTTTGTCATGCTGATGATTTTGCTTGTGGCCTATGTGTACGGAATCATGGCAGTGAACTTCTACGAGGGCTACACGAAGTCAACACGTACCGACCTAAAATATCAATATGCCTTTGCGTGAGTTGCGACAACAAATTTCAACACACAACCTCACCATAACACCGAACACAGCCTTAACGCAACTCCTTTTGCTGTTTTAGCAATTTAGGGAATTCTATGATGACCTTATTCCAGCTTTTGACGTTGGATCAGTGGGACGGCATGAACCGAGATATTTCGAAGGTTGCGGATCCTGTCGTTTCCAACGTTTTCATCATTTCCTGGGTGTGGTTGGGTGCTTTTATTTTCCGAAACGTGTTCGTCGGTGTTATGGGTGAGTATGATTTGTCCTCCTCCCTGTCGTACTCTTTTTGTTTTTTTATTCGTCCCTCTTATTTAAGTTTGTGGTGATCACATCCATCTCACTCCGTTTCTTCGTTTCAAGTGAACAATTTCGATCAAATTAGTGACACCTTGAAAGAGCAAAAGGCCGAGTACACAAAGCAACGCAAATTCGAGAAATTGAGGAAGAAGCTCAACAAGGAACTTGCTGTCCAAGGAAATCTTCAAGGAAATATCCAGAAATCGCTGTGAGTTGGACTCATTTGCAAAGCGCGGGAGTTTAAATTCAAAGCTCCAGCGGCCAGACTTTGGTTGTTTCTTGTCTAAATATTATTGTTTTTCACCGGTGCTAGGACCAACCTACGAGCCTCTAATGCTGGCGCGCCGCCTGCGCAGCCAACCAGCGGTACAGAGCAGCCGCAACCAACTGAGTTGAGTAACAACATGATATGCGCTTCTAAATTCGCTGGGGTTAGGTGGTGCGATGCGGGTTTGAGGCTAGGATGGATGAGCTGAATATTGGAATCTGTCAACCTTCCTCAGACAGAAACCCGAGCAACAAAACGATGTGTTGGAGACTATACAACGTCTTCTGATCGCAAGTCGTGATATATCGAAAGGTATTTTCTTTGATGTTTTCAATTTATAAGTCTTATTGTCTGGAATCACCTCAACAATGGTACACCCCTTCTCTTCCGCCCAGGCTGGGAAGCAACAGTCACAGAAACGCTGGCGTCTCTAGCTGCACATGAAAGCGAAACCATGTGGCCGCGGGATACTCTTTTCAAGGTAAGGGTTTAATACACGGTGAAAAAATCTTGAGCTGCACGAATCTTCGGAGATGCTAAACCGTGTTGATCCTCCTCCGACATATTTTCGTTTTCCAGTATCTACAACTTATGGAAAATCTACAGGTATGTGAAATGGGGTGTTTGATTTTCTCTTGGCTTGGACTTGGGACACGAATAGTAAACCCTCATCTGAATTTCAGGAAAATATGAAAGAATACCAAGAGCTGCAATTGTTGGCAGGTGAGGGAGACATCTTCAGTTGAGTTTTTGTTGAAAACGTGAATGAGTTCCCAAACCGTATGTTACATTCCAGCGTGGACGTTAGCCGACATGATGGATGTGTAAGAGTTAGAGGTATATTTATTCAAACCGTGTTGTTGAGCCGGTGTAAATTAAAACTTGTAGTTAGAAGCAAATGTCATCAAGGACGCTAAGATGTCGCACTAAGTTTCTGAGGCAGTTGATAGCTTTGAAGCCCAAAGTGCGGAAAGAAGGTGATTTCACTATATACTCAAGTAGGGCTAAGCACAATTTCGCGGTCTCAATACGCACACAAGTTCAGACAAAATCAGAAAAAAAGCGGGCGTTAGATAGAAAGGGCAGCGAAGAGACTTCACCCATTTCGATTTCTGTTCGGGTGTTCATCTTCCCATTTCTTCACATATCTGGAAAGCTTCTGTTCGCAGACTTCCAGATTTTCGTCGGTTTCGTGCAGTTTCAGCAGCTCTGCAGGTGTTCGGTTCCATACATCCTATTGCGTGAAGTGATTGTCAGTCACGGAATTTCAAAGGCTTTCGCGGTGTCGATGGGGAAAACGATTCGTGCAATGAAATCATTTAGATTGAAACTCACCCGCACAAGCGGATTCACACCCTTGCTGGCTAGATACCCAATGAGATTATCGTCCCGAAGAAAAGCAACGTGATGCAGCATCGTCAATTTTGGGTTGCTGGGGAAAGGGATCGGGGTCTCGGCTCCAGGTGAGGTGGCGATGAGCGAGTTCGAACCAGGGAACATAGCCTCACGCACTTCGTCGTCCAGCGGCTCCTCATCTAGAGCACTCAGTTCACCACTATTATGCATAACGAACTCAATCATTTCACGGCGACTTGAGTCGAGCTTCGAAGATCGTTCCCGCAAGGCTATGAAGTTTATGGGTTGGTGGTGGTGGTGCTGTTCTGATTGAGATGAAGAGACGGATGCCAAAGAGACTAAAGATGCAGATGTGGTGGCAGATACGGGTACGTCTGCTGCTGTGAAGACGAGGGGCCGACGCTTGTGCGATCCAGGCATCACTGGGCCATTCACCTCAGCTCCCAAGGCCAAAGCTTGCAAAGCTAGTAGAACGTCTTTTGATGCGACGGCTTTGTGCAGCATTTCGGCAGCACGCGCATATCCATCGGAATCTGCTCCTTCAATGGGCGATCTGTCCACATATGCTTTCGCAACGTACTGTGAAGAATGCCGATTAGTAAGCTCATCTTTTCATCACTGAGATGGAGTTCCGCATCAGCGGAACAGAAAAAAGCTCTTTTGCTTATTTGAACAACTTACTTTGTCCCGTATGAAAGCCGCACGGCGCTCCGGCGGGCCAGAAAGCAGACTCTTTTTGGCTTCCGGACTGAGTGTTGCTTCGAAAATCGAATTGAGCCTCGTGTTGCCGATTGTTTTCATTAAGGAGACGAGCTCTGGCGTCCACATTACCGTATCCAACGTCAAGGAGCGAATCTATTGCATCATCAAACGGAGCAGACGAATATATGTGTCAAAAATGAGTACACGTGTGAAAATGGGCAGGATTACATATGAATTGTGATGCTGGTTTGGAAAGGCAAATATTTACCTTTGTTATGTGAGTTCCAATTCCTCGGTGCACGCCCGAACAATCTGTCAAATGGACGAAAGAGTAAGTCAATAGATTGTGGTGACCTCTGTCTTCCTTTTCCCTTGTCCATGATTAATGCAACTCACCGATGCAAACGACGCAACCCAAGTTGATACTAGCCCAATCCGGATTCTTCGCGCCACAATCAGCACAGAATGCGTTCCCAGGATCTGCGTCCCTCAAAGACTGCATAAGCCATTGGACTTTGTCGTCCAAAGCGAGGCCCGCCCCCACAGGATCCTTAGCCAACGGCCTTTCCACACTTCCATCTCCAACGCCTGCCCCACCCGCGTTCATCGACACTGGATCATGAGTTAAGCTGTGGTCGTCCACCAACGTGTTCAGATCTACATAAGATGAGGTCCCGCATAAAAGGCCGGCGATTGCGTTTTGAATGGTCATCATCCACGCCCTCATCTCCTCTGCGTCAGTCGCTTGGTAAACTCTGCGTCCAACATGCGGGCTAACGAGCTCGAAGCAGAAGCGCCGATCACAGTCCCGTGCTTCCCTCACAGTGACCAACTTGAGGTTAATGGCGTTGCTGCTCTCCAGCTGGCGTTTCCAGTTGGCGTATTCTGATCATCGTAATGATGTTGCGTAAAAAACGATCAGCTATCGCCGCCACAACATTGGTTGTCCACTGCTTGTGGCTTCAAGCAAGAAATCCACGGATAAACTTGGAAAGATTCTTCATACCTTGCATTTGACCGTTTGAAATCACAATCCAGTATTTTGTCCACTTGGCGTATGAGGTGGTCGGTTTGCTCCCGCTCATGGGTACCGTTGCGGCATATAGGAATCCCTTCAATACGCAAAAATCAGAAAAGAGTGTGAGACTGAGTCGCGGCCCGGCACAAAAGGGCCTCTGCAAGAGAACTTCTGAAATTTACCTCTTTGCGCCGAGTCAAAATCACCTCGTTATGACCATTAGGATTTGACATGGAAGCACCACGTAACTTTCGTGTGGCACCCCAGCTCATCGCGAGAGCGTCATCTCCCCCGTCATCCTTGTTGGACAACTCCATTTGGCTTCCCGTAATGTCGCTGTTGAAGTGGAAACCGCTAGTGCCACGGAATTCGATGAGCTTCCGTTGTTCTTCGCGCTCCTTTCTCTCGATGACCAGTGTTTTGGATGCTTCTGAGACTTGGTCTGCGAGTTTCTCGAGACGGGGCTTCGTCTCTCCGAGCTTGCTCGCGACGGTCTGGTAGAAAGAAACCTGTTTTCCAGATTATATGTGCAACAGTTAGCGGTGTTCGGTTGACACAACGCGGACTGTCTCGCGAACTCTGTTACTTTCTGATACCACTTCTCCGCACAACATACCTGCTTTTCAGCAAAGTTCGTCAACGTGAAAACCATATTAAGCGTCATCTGAGGTCCGTTCAACTCATCAAGCTGAGTATAGTAATCGAAGCTGATGCAAGAAAGGTAGACGGTGAAGTGAGAAACATTCATGATTTTTATTCAAGATCTGGCTGTTAACCTGAAATTCCCGTCGTCTTTTCTTCCCCTTACCGTCTTAGATCAAACGTCTTCTTCCTGCTCTGGTATTTCGAGTCAGACTCGATCTTTTTTCTTGCGTTTTCGTCGGTTTTGATGGATAGGTATTTCTCTTGGAAAACATCGAAATCCTGATTGAAAAACGTCCAACCGTCGTCAGTTGTTGAGGGATGGCGCCAAATCAAGATAAAAAAGAAATTGAAGCGACATGGGTGCAAACTGTCTGCCCTACGTACATAGCACTCTTGATCAAAGTACTTTTTCCTCGTCTCCGTCGCCTTCAAGTCAATTTCGTACACCCGACGCAATGGTTCGATAACAAGCGCCTGGACCTGGTTCAAATACTTGTCATATTGTTGGTAAACACACTGCTGCGCCGTGGCTAGGTAGTCAATGACAGAGCGCTCAATGGACGGGAGTGTGCTGAGGCTGCTAATGAACTCCTTTTCGGCGTCCATTGCGGTACGGGCGGTATCTGAGTAAATAGTGGCCTGTTTCAAAATCTTCTTCAACGTTCCCTTCAGGGTAGCCGTTCTGCGCTCCAAAGCCGCTATCGTTGCCCGGAATACAGGTCCGTCTTCAATAGGCTGGCTCGCCACGGATGAGGTTGCAGGTGAGGTGGAGGCAGTCGCTGTGGTGTTGGGTTGTGCCGAGGGTGTGGCGGGGGAGGTGCCGTTTGCAAGAGAAATGCCGATGTCGACGGGAGGTGCGGACGAGCTTTGGTTGGAGTTGCTGACTGTTGAACTTCGGAAATTGCCTGAGCTTGAAAGATCGGTGTCTGCTGCAAGTATCGTGCTTTCCTCGAACGACGATGGTTGGAGCATGCTAACAGAGGGTGTCAACACCGATAAAACAGTGGCTAAGATGGGACCTTCATGCTGTCTGTTGCCTAATAATGTCGAATAAAGTCGTTAGATGAGAAGACGCAGGAAAAAGGGAGATCACACCCGAAATCACCAAGACACTTGATTCTCTTCTTCAACGCATTGGCCATGCAAAAAAAAAATCGCACTCAACTGGTCACGGTCCAGAACGACAACTGTGCGATGTTGTGCGAATCTCTCGGATGTCCCGGGTCGTGCATCAGGAACTGAAAACAAGGGATTTCATAGTAACGGATGTTCAACACCCGAAAATCAACCTCAAATTCAAACACAAATGAGAATCCACACAAACGACAACCCGACCCATTTTCGTTTTTCCTCCTATTTTCCTTTTTCCAGCTTACATAGCAAAAATTCTTCCATTCCGTATTTCGAGATCCCAAGTCCGAATTCGAGGGTGCGCGGTATTTCCACGTGAAAACGATCTTTTTTGTTTGGGAGAAAAGAATCTCCATTCATCAGTCGAGACGCTCATGCCGGCTGGTGGGGGGGGGAAAAGCAGAACATATGCGCAAAACGAGTTCTCTACACTTTACCTCTTGTAAATTAGAACTTTTGGACGTCGGAACATCTTCCATACAGCTCGTGATAATGGGATTCTGTCGCGGAAGCAAGCGCAATGAGTACGCACAGAAAATCAATATTGATCAGATGGGGCACAAAGTACGCACCTTTGCATCGCCAGAAACGAGCCGAAGTAGTTCCTGGAGATCGTCTGTTAACAAAGAACGACGAAATGCGGATTAAAATCATATCAAGAAAGCAAACGTGAACAATAAGTATCAACATCATCGAATTTGTCGACCCGGAAAAAAACCCCCCTTCCATCTCCTTTTCTTCCAAATACACGCGCCCGTTCAATTTACCCGACGATTTCAAATTCACAAACTTGACATCATGCCGATCATTCTCCGAAGTCGTCGCAACGTAAAACGTAAACGAAAGATCGGGTTCAGAAAGAATCGTAAGAGGAAGAAGATCCTTCTGTGTCGGATATGACAACGGGTTTGCTGCGACGCCGTTGTTATAGTCTGAGTAGATGTCGTTTAGGAGGCCTGGGTTGTTTGAGAGCTCTTGGATGGTCCGGCTTCTCTTTAAATCGGAGGCGAGGAACTCCATGCTGGAAGGAACAGAGATGGAAGGAAAAAAGAACAACGGTTAACATTGGCTATGTGTTGCTTTGGAGAAACAGGAAAGGCACAAAGCGGAAAAGAGAAGCGGGAATAGAGGCGCGTTTAGGCTCCGTTGAGCGTGGATGTAGGAATTGAAAGCCGAACCTGACGGGCATGGCCATGCCGACTTCTCTCGAGCACAGGTAGCACGTCCCATTGTCGATCTCGATCCACAGCGGCAACGAAGTTCCAGCACGTTCAAATGTCACCTTACGGATGACTCCTGAGAAAACAAAAAGGAGAGGCATGGCTGTTCAGAACACGAGTCTGCATGCTGGAAATATGGCCCCCGCTTTCATTGAACACCATCCAAATCCCGCTATCTATCCCCCTTTTTTTACAGTCCACATCAAGCCCGAACCCAAACAAATCGAAACCTCATCAATCCCTACCACTTGCTGCATTCGCCCCTCCGCCCATCCTGTTCCTCAACGTCAGCAGTTTTATTTTTAATGATGTAGAGATGTTATCGTGTTGCTTTTGCTGGGCCTGTTCAGTCGTTCAGTCGTTCGGTCGGTTGGTCGATGTTGTTCGAGGTTTTTTCGAGTACGTTGTTCGAATGTTCACACTTTCACACTTTTGTTTACTATTGGGTCCGTGATTGAGTGTGAAATGTGACCTATCTTTTTTGTTTTCCCTGGTCCACGCCTCTTTTTTGAAAGGGATCGGTGTCCAATCATAGCCGTTTGTGTCTTTCTTATATAATGACCTTCACAGTGTCTTGTCTGTTTCTTTGAGCGAGACCAGGAACGCATTCATGTGCGGTGGTCCACCCAGAAACTGACTCGAGAAAAGAGGTGAAAATTGTGGAGCACGTGCACTACGATTTGAAAAAATGTTTATTCGGAATGGAATGCAAGGCTCAATTTCCCAGCGAGCATCAATTAAATAAAGTGAAGCAGGATCGGGGCTGTGACTTATTTGACGAAAAGATTCATGGTCTTACACCCAAAGAAATCGCCCTCTGTTGTGGTCGACCGCACGCCATGTACCAATGTCCGCACATGCTCATATACAGTATGAATTCTCATATACAGTATGAATTCATTTTATAACGCATTGACACAAGAAAGTGTGAAGTGACCCTCAACGAAAATAAATACAAATGACCATCGCGTACCCAGTCTGCATTCAGGTCATCGATTCCATTCCCCGCTCGTTTGTGACCAAGAGAATTGTCGGCTCCTGTGCAAATAGGTATAAATCGAACATGAACAAATGATAGGTAACACAACGATTTTGAGACACGCATTTTCTTTTTGTCGAAAACACTGAATAATGGCCGCCGCACTTGACGCTAAGGACCTCGACGAGGCTACCAGGAAGGGTACGCATCCACATTTCCCACCACATCATCTTACCGGAACAGATCGAACCGGAGTTGCAGGAGTTGTTGATCCCTCCCTCAATCAGGTTGGACAATGAATGGGTTGCTAACTTGAGGCTTGATGTTCCTTTTTGCTGTAGAACTCGTCACTTTCATCGAAAACGAAAACCGGCGGGTAGCTTTCCAACAAGCTGTGCACCAGGTGGGTCATCGCGAATCTGGTTGGATGTGCTGGTGTCGATCCTGGGCACTTCGTTACATATCACGCTTTTGAAGTCATCACTAACTCCGTGATCTGTGTGGTTCGCCGGGTGATCATACCGATAGTACACCGACATTTGCTGGTAAGCCTTCCCAAATATGTTCACACATTGACTTTCAATACTATTTACAAAACTCTCATCATATAATATTATATCAACCTATTAACACACACCTCCCCTCCCAAATGTCCATTCCCCACACCTTCCAGGGATAAATGCATAACCAAAATCAAGGGCAGCATGGACAAAACAGACGAAACATGCCTCACGAACTGTGTTGAAAGGTTCTTGGATACAAGTCTTTTTGTGATCCAAAAGATGCAGCAACAGCAACATGGGAGGTAGAGCGAGCGCAGCGCAGTAGCCGGGGTGGTGGTGAAGGGGGCGGGGC
>JADGJF010000871.1:0-13936 GCA_027596845.1 Quaeritorhiza haematococci
GTGGGGGGGTGGGGACTTTTGGACTAATCTCTAACGTGAGGCACTCTATGTGAAACTCAACACATTCTTCTGGCCTCGAAACTATCAGGTCTTCTTCCAGCATTTCATCTCCTGCTGGGATTTTTTAACCCATCACCCGAATGCAGCAGACATCAGGAGGTCATTCGCGCAGGTTGTGGTTTATAACGACATAAATTTAACATCAAGCATAGTTGAAGTAAGCTGAATTATGATCTTTCGCGAGTTGACACTGGTGTTAACGGACTAGTCGGAATTTCAAACTCCGTTTGTGATGTGTGTGTGTTACAAAGAGTCAGGGTGAGTGGGCACCAAAAACTAAAACTCGGGTCAAAAAAGCGTTGAGTTTGACCGTGACTGTCCAAACATTACCTGACATCCAACAGAACAACAGGCTGAAGAATTTCCCACTTGCCACTTGGTTCCAACACACCATTCGAGGTTGTTCAGCTTTCTGTGTTTCAAGTTGTACCAAAATTTCAAACTCCGACGTCGATACAAAACGATGAGCCAGATCCGATTTCCAAGCTACTTCTGCTACTTCCACGAAAGAAGCGACCTGGTGGAAAGCAGATCATGATCACTGCGAGAAGCCTTTCAGCGCTGTGAACATATATTTCCTATTGGTCTGCTAAGAAGGGCAAGTGTACTACATCTCTAATCAAAACGATTTGGGCACATTATTGGGGTGA
This sequence comes from Quaeritorhiza haematococci, assembly GCA_027596845.1. Taxonomy (NCBI): domain Eukaryota; kingdom Fungi; phylum Chytridiomycota; class Chytridiomycetes; family Quaeritorhizaceae; genus Quaeritorhiza; species Quaeritorhiza haematococci. The sequence goes on from JADGJF010000871.1 coordinate 711, forward strand.
ATCAGTTCATTCATGGTCTTGAAACTCTGATTGGGAATCCCACAATATTCCTGCACAGCGCAAAATGCACTCAATATATAGCTCTCAATCCCGCACTTGTGTATACGCCGCAATCAGGGTTTGTTCCATAGTGTAGTTGAGAGCCCGTTGTGCAAACGCTTCCGGGTCTGACGCAAATTCCAGGGGCGAAAATGCCCATGTTCAGCGCATTGGCCGACGGCGAAAATGCCCCCCCCCCCCATCGTGGCCGTCTTTTTTTCGTTCCTGAGCTTTTATGACTCAACCGTCGGAATGGATTTGTCGAGGACCCAAATTTTTTGTATATCATGAAAGGGGCCCCGCTGAAAGGGTTCTCGAGGTAGGCTGGTACTTCTTTGGCCCTTCATGGGTAATGTCGCTACACTTAATCCATCTTTGTTGGGACTGTTGGTCCGAACATCCTCCATGTGAGCTGCATCATAAAACTTGAGCTCAGTGACTTGGGAAATACACGAAAGCAAAATGACTACCGGAATTCACAGCAACGATGGTCGTTTGTTGAGATTCATGGGAATGCGTAATAATGACGGGCAGACTCTTAAAAGATACGACGGATGGGAACTTGAGCTCAATGTCGAGAGCTGATTGTGTATCTGGAAACGAACATGGAACAAGCACTACATCAAGTGAAGTGTCAGACATTTTTGTGGATGGCGGGGTTTCAAAAGTTGGTAGTACAGGTTTGAAACGAAAGCTGGCAAGATTCTTTGCTCTAAATTTATCCACCCAAGAGAAAGAGAAAGAAAAGTATTGGGTGCCACGCAAAGAAGTTCTTTTAATGTGGTAAATTATAGCGGGTGGCAGAAGCAGCTTCTTGAGACTGCTGCCGGTGTCCCTCGAATCCCCACGCGCTTTCATGTAAACGGCATTGTATCCAGTGACCGGTAATATCCATCCGATGCTTTAGGACCCATCATTATGGAAAGATCTAGCTGGGTGCAAAGGTGCTCTCCGAAATCGTGCTCTTTTTATCAATGCAGACCAGATACAGAAAAGAGATGATGGTTTGTGTGAGTTTGTGGTTGACGAAAAGCAGTCCCACATTGAAACAAAAAAAAATTTAATCCGTCCTTACCTTCAAACGTCCTCCAAACATGCCTCGGAATCCTCTCCACCCCAAACCCCCCTTCCTTTCGCCCACTCCGAATCTTCATAAGCGTTGCGTGAGGGTTGTACGTTTGAGTAGTTGGGTGGGAGGTAGGGAGGAGGAAGGGGGTTATAGAGCGGAAGTGGGAGTGCAGGGCGGCTGCGGAGTGAGAAGGAGGAAATGAAGATAAGGTTAGTTTCCCTGGAAAACGGGGGCTATTTAGACAGATTCGTCCAGTTTTCAAAAAAAATAAAATGAACAGACCTTGAAACTGTTTTAGTTTGTGAAGTTCTGGCGACTCTTGTGGAGACGTCCATACTACGCGACCGTTGTTGAATGTGCCTTTTTTTCACGTGTTGCAATCTTCAGATTAGACCATTCAGACAGTACGGAACGAGCTTTGGTCATGTGCGTACCAATTCCTCGCAGTCGCAGTTTTGGTGACGATTTCGCGTAGTGAGTTTCGAGGATCTGGTAAACAGAGCGTAAAAGAGCTTTTTCTGAAGAGCTATTCCGTTTTCGAAGGAAAAACAACCAAGAAAGGTGATCAAATACCTTCTGGCACTCGCGGAAACTGGAAATTGCAGACTCTCGCGTTCGTGAGTCAATATTCAAGACGAGCAAAGTGATATGGATCTTTACATTCCAAAACATCCAGAAGAAACGCACAATTTTAATTAAAGAGATCGGGCACTTTTGCAAATCGTGGAAAGCAAAGCAAAAACGAAGAAAAGCGCGCTTCTTGTAAACAGCGTTTCCTGTGTGAAGAGAGCCCTGTGCGTTCAGTTTGGTGCTGCTCCATGACGCCAACAATACTCGCTTCGTTTTTGACGCCATCGTTCAGAATTCCCGCAACCGTACCATTGCCTGTATTGTCGCTATTGCCCTCCTTCCGGTCTGGAGCGATAACAACAACACGACAACGATTTTTGTAGGAGGAAATTCGCAACCACGGGCGTAGAGATGAAGCGAATATTGTTGGCGAGCCAAATGACCAGCATTATTCCATCGTCAAGCGCTTGTGAACGATCTCACCTGCTCTGGTCTGATCAACATTGCCGAAAATTCGGGGTGCTTTGACCGGATTTCCTGATGAAAAGGGCGAAAACATTCTGGGCGGAGACGCAAGGACAGGAAGTGGTTGGGTCGAGGGAAGGGCATCGTTTTCTTGGGTGTTCGGCAGGAGTCCCAAAGTTCGGAGTGTTCTTTGGAGCAGGTTCGATAGATGGGGTCGTGGTCACACAATGGACAGAGGTAAGTCCTTCACCACTGCACTCACCCAATGACATGGGCTCAATAGCCCCCAAGTCCTTCCCAATACCACGGCGAGGAATCCACATGGAAGGCCATGTTGCTATCACCAATGCTAACGATTTATTTCCATTTTTTGATGTCCCTGCCAACCATCGCCGTCCTCTTCCCGGTACCTCTCGTGTTTTCGCCTTTAATTACCAGATACAACACAGATCTCAATCCTAGCAAGCATATGGCTCTTCGTTCTAATTGGGATTCCGATATGGTGGCGCACAACGGAGGTCTACAGAGCTCCTTTGCCGTTTGAGGAGATTAGGCGATGGAGTCAGCCGGGGGTAAGCGTTTGATATTTCGGAAAGCTGGGGTAGCTTTGCGAAATTGTGGCGTGGTTGCGAAGAGGAAAGAGGAGCAGGAGAAGCTCTATAAAAATGAAAAGCATGGCCGTTTCACTTACCCGTACTGTCCTCTTTTTCACGCGCCGGACTGGCTGGCACGCAGAGCCTCGATGTCGACCTCACAACCCACATAACCCTCCACGTTCCCTCGACTTCCACCCCCGCCGAAATCGATTCCCTCACCACTTCCGTCTGGTCTCAACTCACCACTCTATTCAAAGACCACCAAAAAGAGTACACAGAGCGGAATGTTGCATTAAGAAACGGGAATGAGACGACGGAGGGTGCACGGGCCAATGTGGGGTTGAGATTTGAGGTCGGTGGGAAGGTGCGGGAAAGGATGGATGGATTGTGGGATGCGCTTGGAGATCTGGACCGAAAAGAGGAGATCCAGACCCCATCTGCAGATGGAAACTTGAACGCTTACATCGCCTGTGATAATGCTGCGGGTGAGGGGAGATCGGACGTTTACATAGGACAGTATCGAAACGTTTATCTCAAGATCGGCGACTGTGGCAAAGACACCATATCCCGGCATGTTGTGGCTCTTGTAGCAGGCCTCTTCTCCGATGAACAAAAAGAATACCAAAAACTACTCGAGAATCTGTCGACTAAATTGAAGAACGTGAGTTTTTTTCTTTCAGAATACGTGCTCTCATATAGTCTATGGAGTACGTTTGGCTATGATATGATATTCACATGACATGCTCACATACCTCTTCCAGAAAGACCACGAGAGCATGCGCACACTGAAATACGCATCGCAGTATCAAGTTACCTTCAGCCTGCTGAATGGAGATCCGGGGACGTTACTCGTTGACTGGGATGTTGAAGGAGGCATTGATGGTGAGCATAAAGCCCCAAGGTCTATTTACGATATGATAGATGTATCTAATTTGAGTGAATTTGTAGCGTACTTCGAACCTTTCCTGGCCGCCGTTTCGAACATTTCGGATTTTAAGATTGATTCGCAGGTAAATGGTTATAACGAGCCACCGAAGACGCAAATCGAACTAAAAGAATACCGGTGCTGATGATATCTTTTGCTTGAACAGATTTTGCATTACACGACGCTACCCATCGTACCAGACCGTTTACTCCAGGGTGATAAAGTCATCCACTACCTCCGACCGAAATCGTTGTCGCATTTTATCAACTCTGCCGAGTGGAATCTGGGTAGGTCTTGGAAATGGACACGTGCATTTTGTTTGTAGCTTCTGTCAGATGTGTTCAGACGACCTAATTTCCTATCGATTCTGTTTTGCAGCATCGGTTATTTCAACAGGTCAACCTATCAATTTCATTTTGTATGTTCCTCCGGAATCGCAACGGCCATTGCATCTCATGCGATCAAATGGTAAGTCTGCAAGCTTTCAGGCCACCTTAACTGGCGTAGGTCACCCATTGTCATTCGCTTATTGTTTCCTCTCCTCTCGTCCTTCGGTTGCATCGCCTCCTTTTTTTCTCATTCGACAAACAAAAAAAGGCGAGTTCCTCCCAAGCAACGCGTTCCTCATCCCCCAATGGGGTGGAATCGTAGTAAGCAATCCCACGACCACGCCTGCTCCAAATAGCCTACCCCGCACCCACAAATATACCTCCGACGAATTAAAGAGTGTCATGGAAATATTCATCGCGCAACTTCGGAGTTTGGTGGGGGTAAAGAAAGTGGAGGTGATTAATGCGGAGAAGGTGCTGGTAAATATCATTTTTTTCAGTGACATAACCTCGGGCTGGTGTGTACATTTCTAAGGGTGTTTGGCTGAACCGCCGCTGACCTTCTTGTATTCTTTGTTCTTGTTACAGCCTCAATCGTCCATCACATATGCCACATCCGACGTGGGGATCACTTTACTGGAACTTGATCGCCTGACGAGGAAAATCACCGTGAGGAATATGGTGGATGCAGTAACTACCTTGAACTCGTTGGCGAGGTTGATTGAGGATATGGAGAATATGGTTGTGGAGGATACGATTCAGCGGCAGGTATGTGGGGATGCAAAATGGAAAAAAAGGGGTGGGGTGGGGGGTGTTTATGAAGTTGGGAGTTTTTCTGCTTTTACCCTGGATGGCTCGTCAAAAGATGTGTTAACTGAACGTTGTTCGTGTATTTTCAGGTCTTGGATGCTTTGGATGCTTTGGAGAAGGCCCACAAATCCCTTACCCACCACGACATTCGAACTGCCCACGCCCACGCGCGCAAAGCCCTCCTCCTTGCCGAATCAGCCTTCTTCGACCCCACCATGGTGTCTCTACTCTACTTCCCAGACGAACATAAATACGCAGTGTACATGCCCTTATTTATTCCCATATCCGTGCCATTGATTGTTGCGGTTATCAAGGAATTGCGGAAGTGGAAATTGAAGAGGGCGGCGGGGAAAGTGAAGAAAGAGTAATCTAAAATGCCTTGTAGAATAAATTCAGTCGAGAAATATGAAAAGGAAAACAAAAAAACCAGTCTAGTACTATTCCAATATGCCTTTTTGTGTTGTTGGTCTCAGACGGACTTCTCCCCCGCCTCAACTTTCACCTCAACCTCCTCCTTCACCCACTCCAGCAAACTCTCCTCACTCATACCCAGCTCCGCCGGCGCCACGACCCGCTTGACACTCCCCCCCTCCCCCTTCTCCCTCATAATATCCTCAATCGTCCCAGCCTTCTTCTGTGAATCGAACCACCCCAAATGATCGGCTATGAGATGCATATTCGTGCATCCATCGCAACGGATTATAACGACCCCGCGCTGGTAGGCTTGTTTGGACATGAATTTGTAGGAGCGGGTGGAGCAGACTTTGCAGGTGAAGCCGATGAGGAGGCGGCCTTCGAGGGGGGCGTCGGCGTCGGCGGCTGTTGTCGGGGTGGTGGTGGATGGTGAGGATGTTGTTGGTGTTTGTTGTGAGGAAGGTGTGGCGGTGGTTGAAGGGGTGTGCGTGTGCGTGTGGTGTTCGTGTGAACAGGATGAGTCGGTGCATTTGTGGGTAGGCGTTGCGGTTGCGTCGGTTGTGGATGCGTCACGACATAAGGCGGAGGTGATGAAATGTCGAGTCTGGGTTGTTGAGAAAAGCGCGGGTCGGGGGGTTTGTATCCGGGATCGACATTTTGGTGCGCGTGGAAGAGAGGTGAATGTGCGCGCGGTAACGGAAAGAGAATTGGTGGAGTTGGGAAGCGGGAAAGCGCGGAAGCAGCTGGGGGTGAGCGCCGATGACGCAGAGCGTGAACAGAGTCGGTTCGCGAACATTGTGAATGAGTTGCAAAAGAGTGGTACAGCGTTACTCAATTTATCGTCACACCGCCCGTTAAACACCCCCTGCACCACGATCCCACGATCGCCAGCGCTCAACAACTTCAACACCGATCTCAACCGTCTTTATCGGCCATTACCTTCCCGAAACCTCAATCAGTAAACCTCAAGCAACAATGGTCTACACATCAACCCTCACCCTCAGCCCCCCCTCTCTCCCCCTTGGCACTCGCATAATCCTCGGATACGCCGACGCCTCGCTATCAAGTGTTCGCGTAGTCCTCACAGCGATGAGGGAGTGCGCAAGAGTGCAGGGTGCGACTGTGAAGGGATCTGGATCACTTGTTTGGTCTGGGTTTGAAAAGGAGTTGAAGAAGCATCAGAAGAAGATGGAGGAGGAGAAGGAATTAAAAGAAGAAGTGCAGACCGTTGTGGGAGAGGGGTTTCAACCTATTGAGGTTTTGACGGTTGAGGTGGAAGGTGCTGTTGTTGCTGGGAGAGTAGCGTCAGCAGTTATATCACGGGTTGCCAGATGGAAAAGAAGCTGGAGGAGGTGGTCGGGTAGATCATCCCAGAGATCTTGGAAGTTTTGTTTAATGTTGCAAAGTGCTTCGAGGTTGGAAACCACTGCCTACTGAAAGGATATTATGGATTTAACTATGAGATAAAAAAACCAGGGTGTGCCGTGTACATTACTCAAATCCCCTCTTCAGGACCTTCTTTCCCACCCGCGACACTGTAGGTAATGAAATGGCTCCACACAGGTATTGCTCAAAGTGATACCTCAGTGCCGAAAAGGAAACGGAGAGGCAAAAAGAAACAACTACTTGCCTCTGCTGCAAGAGCCGTGAGTGACCGCACCGCTATTTTCCGCGAGTGGTTCAAGCTTTGTCCCGAAGAGCTGTACCTGGAGTTGCGGGTCTATTTCGGAACGAGTTGAAGGGACCGATGGGTAAGAACTATGCCCTTTGAATTGGCACTGAATGCCTACGAACGCCATGCTTACCTCCATATAGTCCTCCATGGCGATTTTCCTCTCATAGTCTGGCCCTGCATTCCACACATTCATACTCTTTGACTTTTTCTTCTTCGCTGAAGCTGACATCGTTGAGAAGGGGGCGCTGACAGAAGGAGGGCTGGGCGGTTCGGCGGACTTCGAAGGTGGCAGGGGGAACGCGGGTCGATGATGTCGCACAGGTTTTCGCAACCCGATTCAGACCCGACTCAGTTCCCCAAACTGGAGAGTTTTGATCTCACAGCGACTGATCGCCGACTCCACGTTCGGTCCGACTGACTTGGGACGTGCCACTCGGTCAGAAGAGTCCGAAATATGCGGCGATACCGATTAAAACCCGTGTGGTGCGTCCTGACGCTGCACACAATCTTCTGCTTTCTCGTCGCTCGGCACGCTCCTTACATCATCGATGATACCTTTCTGGATAAACCAGCTCCAGACTTTATTCTCCGTCGAGTACGTGGGCGGGATGCAGGGATTACGGATTCGACGCCGACAACGCATGCTTCCCTTCATTTCCCTTCCTCAAGTTCGACAGCTGAGACGTCTGGGTTCTCTCAAGGGTGGGGTTGGAACTTTTTGGAAGGACTGCTGGGGTCGGGTGTTCAGTGGATACGCGCGGGAAATGGTGGGGTGAAGCCGACGACTACCATGGGCATAAATTGCCTTCCAGTCTCTGGACCCGTGTTCCACACTGGGACTGCGTGCGTGGACTACTTGTTCCCAGCACTTTCGGATGACGGACGGAAAGATAGGAACGGAGGCCTTGGGTTTGAGGAAGCGGCGCGCAATCGGGTGAGGAGACGGATGCGGCCAAAATATCGTCACAAGTTCAGTGACGGCTTTATTGTGAGCAGTGACGCGGATTCCCACCTAGGTGCTGGGCTTGGGGAGCAAACGAATGGTCACGGTGATGGTTTATCTCACCTGGGAGATTTGTCCGGCGATGGGGATGAGAGGGTTCATGTTGGTGGTGGGAATTTTTTGGAGACGGTTTGGGGTGCCACATACAGAATCTATAGTGATAAGTCAGATGCTGAAGATAATGGGATGGATTCCGTTATAAGTGTTGGGATTCACTCAGGCATCAGGGAGCAGGATGATGCATATCCGAAACGACCGCATAAGGGGAACAGACCACTTAAAATGCTCTTCGTCGACAATGTGAGGAAGACTCGACCTCCAATGGAGTATCTGATGCTGCCTTCATATTTGGTAAGCGATCCCCGTCGTCGTCAGCCAGCATCCTATTTCGAGATTCTGAAACGTCGAAGAGACGAGGGCAACTCAGGCGCTGAGGACACCGAACACCACAACGAACAGGGACAATCGAATGAAAAGTCTGATGGTTTTGGACGCTCGTTTAGCTCATGGAGAAGTTTCCCATCGGCACCACCCTCGTCCTCTTCATCCTGTGAAATTACTTTGACGACCCATGTCTCGTTGGAAACGCTACATTACGTGGACAGCATAGCGCAGACATGGGCGGGTCCCATTTCAGTCGCAGTATACGTGGACGAGCCGGCACAGCTAGACGGGATTGAAAAAACCCTCTGGGACGCTTCCACACGATGGGAAACGGAAGGCATCAGCCGCGTCACTATGCACCTCCTCCTCGGTCCTCGTTTCAACGATCCCGGCGACGATCCCCAAAATTTTGAGTCCTCTCATTACGATCCCTTCGCGCGGCTCCGAGATATTGGGATGGGTCAAGGGCGGCATCCATACGACTTCGCGTACCCAGTCAATGCTCTCCGGAACCTTGCGATGGAGCAATCAAATACTGAGCTCGTTTTCAATATGGACCCAGAGTTCCAGCCATCGGAGTCCATGCATGAACGACTCTGTAGGCAGCAAACCCAGAAATCATTCCGCAGCCATTTCAAACGCAGGGGCGCGATGTTTATAGTTCCAGAGTTCGAGTATGCTTCTGATGCGGTGATGGAGCTGGTTAAGAAGACCAAACCGGGTGAGGAAGACCAATCTGTTACCATATTAAAGAGGACCGAGACCGAGGAACACTCTGTTTCAAGAGAAGATGGCCCAGACTTGCGCACTGCAACTGGCCAGGTAGATGGACCCCCAGTTGCACCTGTTCTGGATCGACATAAGAGCATCAACACCACACACTTGCTTCAACTATGCGCTGAGCTAAAGGTGTTGCCCCATAAGGCTATTCCGTCATTACGGATTTTGGAAGAACCCTCACTCCCACCCCCATCATCACCACTCACGCAATCGAACAATGCAAACGAAACGGCGACCCCTGGACCACCTCAAATCCCCCAGAAAGTAATCGACAACTGGTGCTCAGGTCTTTCAAGGACCCTCGAAGGATTCACCCTCGCCAAAGAGAATACACTCATCAATTACCAACGATGGTTGCGTGCAACCTACAAATCGACTCGGTCAGAGGCCGCACTCAAATCTCCCAACCCGTCGTCATCGTCATCAGATCTGAAATCAGCGGAAGTTAATATTGGTCCTTTTCCGTATAGGCTGACGTACAACGGGGGCCATTCCCTCTCCGTCTACGAGGTGCGCATGCTCGAACCTTGCTGCTGGGTCGGACACAGGCACCAGATGCCCCAGTTTGATGAAGTGTTCCGGGGGGGGACGTATGCGAGGAGACAACCTGTTCTCGATGCGGCCGTGGCTGGATTTGATTTCTCAGTATTGACCGACGTGTTTGTGATGTATCGTGGCGGGGGTACCGGTAACGGTGGTTCTGGTGACACTCCTCTTCGCTCCCAGACTGGCGTTGGATCAAGTGCGAGTGCGGCAGGCGTTCCAGCAAGCTTCACCGTCGAATCCCACCTCGACCATCCCCGTCTGAGATGGGAAATGATCAAGGATGTCTTGGACGCTACTTTTGCGCATTTCCACAACAACATCAAAGCGCGAGCGACGTCGAAGAAGATGCAGTTTAGGAAAATGTATAGGCAGTTGTTTTGGGCGGAGGGGTTTATGTGAGCGCCGGGTTTTGGCAGAGTATCGGGGTTTTTATTTCTTGTAAAGATATTCAAATTCAAGATATAGTATAGAGCACATAGAAAAACAGAAAATTTCGACACTGACAAACATATGACAAGGATCTGTACGAAATAGTAAATACAAAAAAAACACGAATGACGCAGGAAAATCATGCATCAGCTGCATGCAGATCGATAACGCCTCCACTTGACCTCATCGAACCACCGCTCAGGGATTCACTGAAGGGGGATTCGCCGAAGCGGGCTGTGGGAGAACAACGGCAGGTGCAGCCCCAGGCGCCGTCCCACTCGCACCTCCGGTCCCACCACCCACCTGGCCAGCTGCCGGCCCAGAAGCGGAAGCAGGACCATTCGCAGCAGCAGGCTCGGGAGCACCATTGTTCGGTCTTGGGATCACATTCGGAAGGACAATGTTGGTAAGAATGTTGGCTTGGTTGGCGACGTTGAACGCGCTAGTAAGAAGCCCAACGATCGTATTGAAGTTGACAGCCCCGTTGTTGCCGTTAGTGTCGCCGTTGTTGTTGTTGGCAGGGTTGGAGGACGTGCCGCATGCCTCGACGACCTTTTTAAAAAATGTAAAAATACAAACATAAAAAAAAAAAATCAAAACATTGGGCCTTCTTTCCGATAAAAATCAAATGTCGACAAAAAAAAACTCAAAAAACAACAGACGCAAAGCTCACCTTATTCCATGTAAACCCCGCAACCCGGCTCCTATTCTGCAAACACACATCACAAACCGCCAACATCTGTCTGAACTGCACCTGCTGATCCTCAGACAACCTCCCATCAAAGGATCCCGAACTCAACAAATTCCACACCCATGTGCCCATCCCAGCGAGACTATTCCCCCCCGCGCCATTCGAGACACCATTCGAGACGGCGCCTTGTCCCGCCGCAACACTGCAAACACATTTCCCGAGTCCCTCGATTTGGTTGACGACGTTGGTGGGGGTAAGGCCATTGGGTTGTGTGACTTGGGTGATTCCGACAGAGAGGGCTGTTGAGGTAAGGCATTGTTGGACGCGTCGTCCGAGATCGCCGCAGTAGGGGTTGCAGGGGAGGAAGATTTTGGTGAGGATCGTGCTGACGGCGTCGGCTGTGTTTGGGGTTGGGGCTGATCCGGGTGTTGCGGGTGTTGTTGGGTTGTTCGTCGCGGCAGGGGGAGGTGCTAGTTGGGGGAGTAGAGCTCTGATGACGCTATCGAGTTGTGGGGCGGGGCGGGTCTCCGTTATTTGGGAATTGGTGAGGAATACGGTAGTGAATAGGAACCAGATGATGAAATTAGAGAGGCCAGATGTGCGGAAACCGCTGGCAGGGTAGATGTTTGGCGTTTTTATCATGATGACCTAATTGTGTGCGGTTTGAGCGAGCAGCGCTGCTGTTTGTTGGGTGCCATTTATAGTTGATAGTTTATTTGTCTTTTTTTTTTTTTTTTGGTGACATGGATTCCGCAGTCATATACAGTGGGGTTTTACCCTTTCCCTTCCCTTCCCTTCCCTCACTTGGATAAAAGCGCGGGAATAGCGCGGGAATGTAAGAAAGCTTTGGGACAAGTCTCCGTTTTTGTGGTGGGAAAAGGGGAAAATACACGGTGTAGTTAGGTAGAGGTATATCAGTGTGCGTGCGTCGGAGTTTGGATTCTCGCGTTCCAGTGTCCCACACCTAGTCCCACACTCCGTCCGTCCTTTCACGCTTCAGAAATCCGCGGGAAACAAAAACAAAAATGCATGTCCATTTTCTCAAACATATTATCATATTATTAGGTATTAGGAAATTAGGATGATATACATAGAAGTGAATCAAATCACTCCACACACGGGTATGGTTTTTCGCTAAATACATATTCTAGTAACAAAAAAAAAAAATAATCAGGTCTTTTTCAAAAATAAACTACTCGGCTCTGTAAAGAAACTCGCTTCTTTTTTTTTTTTTTTCCCCTCAAAACTTGAAGGTATTTGACCGTTCGCGACACTGAACGATAGGCCAAGCCAAATTCAACGCCTCTCTAAACACTTCGTCGACACCCCATCCTTCTTTTGCAGAGACTTCACGGTATGGTATTGGGATTGGGAATGTTGAGGAGAGGGTGTGGGCGACTTCCTCACGTTTGACCATCCACTCACGCGGCGGGCGATCACATTGGCAAGCGACGAGGTAGACGGGTGGAGACCACAGAGTGTTGGCGCCTTTCTTCAAGGTGTTCATTGGTGAGGAAGAGGGCGAGGAGGATGTTAAGGAAGAGGATGAGGCTAGTGGTAGTGATGGTCTTCGTGACCCATGTGCCAAGATCGTTTCTAGTTTTTCGAGAGCCTCCTCGAAAGACTGCCGTGATGCGACGGAATAAGTGACGATAAAGGCATCAGACTGGTGGATGCGCATAACTTCCATGTCGGGGTGGTACTCTCGACCGCCTTGGTCCAAGACTTCCAACATGATCGGGGGGGCTGGTGCGGCTGGTGCGGATGGGGTCGTTGTTGATGTGTTTGAAGTTGGAGGGGTATCAAGGAAATCGGACGAGGCATTTGAGCATGTAGACGATATCGAGGCCGCAGAGGACATTGATGATGTTGATGAGGATGAAGAGGAAGAGGAAGAGATATCCGGGACAAACGAAGAGGTTGGGGGGAGGGAAGCGGAGGGAGGCATAGTGGTTGGGATGAATTTTCGGTAGGAATCTTCGATTGCTGGATCATAGTCGGGGATGAAGCTGTTGTTGATGAACCTAAGAACCAAGTTTGAGCGGCCAGATCCACCAGCTCCCATGACAAAGATCTTGACAGGTAGAGGCGGGCCGTTGGGCCTACGGACGAGGTTGGGTTGTGAAGTGTTGAGCATCAAATCAAAGTAGGATTGTGGTACTTGGTCGGACTGCATAGCGACTGTTGAGGGTGTTGATGAAGCGGCAGTTACGGCGGCGGCGCTTACAGCAGCGATTTCGTCCTTGACAGCTTGTAATGCAGCAGAAACTTTTGTGTGGAGGAGGGATTCGGATGTAGAGAAGGCGGGGCCGCTGGTGTTTCGGCGCCATCGTTCTGTAGGGGATTGAACGGTGGGATTTCTCATTTCGTGGGGACCTAGGATGAGTTGCATGTCTGTCTGTCTGTCTGTCTGTCTGTCTGCCTGTGGTCTTTCTAACTAGTGGGGTTTTGTTGGGTATGCTCAAAGTGTAGGGGTCTGGTATGTATGGTATGCTGTGGGG
>JADGJF010000872.1:0-13930 GCA_027596845.1 Quaeritorhiza haematococci
CGGCTTTCCTATAATGAAACATCGTGAAAAGAGCACATACCCAGTTTGAATGGCCATTTTAATAAACCCCTTGCGCTTGTTGAGCACCAAATCGTTCGTGCCCGGAAACGCCAGCAACGCCTCCTCCGCACCTCCCAACACAACCAAAACTGACAAAGGTGTCTTGACATGATCCCCGTCTTGCGCTTGGGCCCCCTGCCCTTTCCTCGCACCGTTTCCCCTTGGCACAATGTCCTCCTTATCATCATCCTCCCCATTCCCGTCTTTTCCTCCCCCAAGCCTACCATTTTCCCCATCCTCGCCCTTCCGTTCCTGCTTCATTCGCTTGCCCCCCACATCCACATACAAACTCAACGCATTTCGAATGGACTTGGCAGACACCCCGATCAACCCATACGCAAGCTGTAATTCTCGCCAGATGGGGATGAAAAAATTCAGATCGAGGGTGGATGTGCGGAGTTTAATGCCTGGGAAGACGCGGGAGAAGCGGTCGTCGCGTATGAAGTTGGACCAGGCCCCGTAGCAGTAGATGCCTGTGGTGATGTGGGGGTGTAGGGTGGATTGAGTTGATGTTGGGATGTGGACAGGGGCATCGGGTTGAAGGGAAGTGAAGATGAGTTTCCAGACGGTATTTAAGTGATCATGAAGTGAAGTTGTTATTCGTTGTCCAAACCGAACTGTCAAGTGAATGTGTTGAGCTCACCATGCGGATGGTACCCGAAGAGGTATCGCTTCTGTGGATCCAGATCAACCGTTTTCACGAGGTGCGCGTCGAAATCTGTAAATGTGTCAGGACGGTATGCGTAAGTAAGTCGGAATGTCAAGATCACCACGACAGCACAATTCCTTTTTCCCATACAGACGTAAAACCCAACTGGTTAAAAACCTCGAAACCTCATTCATACTCACACTCATCGAAATTCTTCCAGAATCCCCAATCCCGCATGAATCTTGCCCGGTCTGTGCCGCCCTCAAATGGCGTTTTTGCATCCACATACGCCCAAACTGCATACAATGCGAAAAATGGCCAGGTGAAGCGCCAGTAAACAAGGAGCATCGAAAGCAGGATCGTGTTGATCATGATATGAGCTGAGAAGAGGGCCACGGCCATGTATTGCTTGAGGGTGGTGGGTCGGTTGCGGTGTATTGGTTGAGGGTGGACATTAGCAACGGTTGTGGACTCTTTCGAGGCCGCGCTGTAGCGAGTCGTGCGATGGGTGTGGATATGGTTATGCGTCTGGATGATACGACGACGACGCCGGAGGTGATCGTTGTGTCTTAGTTGAGTTACTTCGGTTTCAGTTTCTGCGTGGACATCTGGCTGGAGGAGGCACATGCATGCCGGACCACCTCGGAAAACTGAACCACCATCTTTTGCATTGGTCGAATGGGACGTTGTGGTGCTGGCGCTGGACCGAATGCCCTTGGGTGAGAACGCCGCCACCCACGAGACGTCGACCAGGCCCCACAGCATCTTGTCGGTCATCATCTCGATATTGACCCACTAATGCCGTTTTCCCACGCGTGCCTGGTGTTAGCTCAGAAGGTCGATCGTGGAGAAGATGGGTTTTGAACGGATAAGGAGGCTTCAAAGCGCTTCCCCGTATCTTCCAACTTCGTTGAGCTTGGCAGGCAGAGTCCTCCCACGCTGCAACAAAATCTTCACGATTCCTGTTGGCGATGGGGTCGCGGGAGGGACTCTGTGCCCTTACTTATACGGCGATTCTTTGCCCTGGTTTTCTTCTCTTTTGATACGGAAATGGGGTGGAAAACGCGGTGTGGGAAATGTGGGAAATGCTCCGGAAATTGGAAATTGAATGGGTCCGAGTCAACTGTCAAAATTGAACCTTTAGAATCACTTTGGAATTCGGAAATCGAGAATCTTTCACGATGATTGCAATCGCGCAATCAGAAATCAGGGATTCAGGATCCCGGAAGCGACCGACGGGGGGATCTTTCTTATCTCGTGTCATCGCCACCGCCGATCACAATTCTGGATTCGACCCTCGAGACCCTCGTGACTTTGACAGCTGCCACAACCAGAAACAAAAATTCAACTCCGAAAACTCCGACAGGTGTTTGTCGAGGTGTTTGCGAGTCTATAACTCCTTTGCTCCAAGAACCAAAGGAATCGGGTCTCTTTTTACAGTAAAAATACGCGAGCCTTTGGGTCACTTGACTTTCCAACTCCTCCAAGTTAGTTACGCCGTGACCCTGCTCACCAGCCTGCTCACCACCCTCTTTGTCCAGTGCGTGGGGTTTCAAAGGTGATCACACGTCTGCGACTCTGCGCTCAACTACTTCTTCGCAACTCACTCACTGTGAGAGAGATCAAGTACTACGCCGTTCTAAGCAGCGTCCTGCGTCTGCAGTTTATTCTCTTCTAAAATGGGAAAACATGAAAGAAATGGGAAAAAACCAAAGCGGACCGATTAAACACACATGACAACCACTTGAGACTGTGTGTGTGTGCGCGGGGCACTGTATTCAAAACATTATGGAAAACAAAGGATCTATCTTTATTGACATTTATGACTCCCTCTTGGCCTTCTTCAAAGCCCTCTTCATGATAACTCGCACGTTCTGGGTGGATTTCTCGCGGCGACCGTCTTCGTCGAAGAAGTGGATGTACACCCATGCCACCAAGCTGTGGGACCAGTATGGAACCCTCTCCAACCTGTTGCCAACACCGCCTAAAACTGACTTGACCCAGTCCCGCGGAGTGGGAACCAACCACGAAGACTTGCGAATTTTGGACATGGCTGTCTGCACGAACGCTGCCGTCAAGTGTTCGACGTGTACGCCCTGGCTTTTCAATTCGCTCCCAATGGACTGGGACCAGAACCGGAGGAACGACTTGCTTCCAGAGTAGACCGACAAGAAACCAACAGGAGCAAGACCGGCGAGAGAACCAATGTTCAAGATCAGTCCGTTCTTGCGGGCGATCATTTGGGGAACGACGATACGCGTCATCTTCATGACAGAGTTGCAGTTGATTTCGACGATATCATGGATAAGTTTGTCGGTTTCTTGTTCGAAGGGCGTGGGAACGTCGTGACTGCGACCAACGTTGTTGACGAGGACACCAACATGAAGGGCATCAAGGCGTTGTTTCACTTTGGCGTAGTCGGCCTCTGTTGCGTTGGCGAAGTCGAAGGGAATAACGATGGTTTCCACCCCACCAAGCTTCCGGGCTTCCTCGGCAACAGCGTCGAGTTTAGATTGAGTCCGGGCCATCAGAACCAGATTGAACTTGCCAGGTCCACGGGCGAGCTGAAGGGCGAATTCTTTGCCGATACCGTCGCTGGCGCCGGTGACGACGGCGTAGACGTCCTTTCCGGCATATTTCTTCAACTTGGAGGATGGAGCGAGGGCTGGGAGGATGACTGTGGTAACGAAGGAGTAGGCGAGATTGCCGACGTAAAGGGCGCCGATCAGAGCGGCGAGGGTAGCCAGATTGGGTTTCCCAACCACAGGTTCTAGAAGCGCGTCGAGGAATGCCATGGTGTTCGTGTCGGTTTTCGGTGTGAGAAACCACTGGAGCTAGCAGAAACAAAAAAAACCTTTTGAGGCAGTTCTGGGTGCACAAAAGCAGCCGCGGCTTTGCCCTTTGCAAGGGTGATCGAGTGGAGGTCGGGGGTTCAAATCCCAACATTAATATTGCGGAAAACCTGGAAGATCGCATGAAGACACCAGATCAAGAGAATAGAGCCAGCCTAAGCTCCTATCTGGTGATGAAGTGGTAAAAAGACGGTCGGTTTTTCCAATGATCTCTTGTATGCAATTGGAAATTTCGTCTCAAACCGGGAAAAGGTACCAACAATGCCATCTAAAATGATGCATCTGAGGTCCAAATCAAGCGATTCCACGACGCACACATGATAGATCACTTGGGTCGTAGAATCGGAGCGATGTTTATCTTCCGAAAAATCTGATTCCTTGTCCTGATCAAAACGGAACAATTATGATCAAGTTCATGCGCGTCAAACATTTTAGCACAGAGTATGAATCCACAGAGTAAAATACTTGAGGCATGGGCTATCCGGGAGTGAATTGATCACTCCCTTCGGCAAATGATAGTACAGTAATGATAAGTCCTGCACCAACACCATACTACACCATGACAGGCGTGCCCATTACTTCAGTTGTGAGATGCTTACTTAATGGACACTGATTTTGATGACTTAGCGAGGATAGATCGCGCGCTAAACCGCATAGCCGCATCACCATATATGTATCCTCTAATGTCGGTGAATTGTGGAAAGGAATGAACAGCATCCAATTCAACGATTGCTTGCTCTAGGAGTTGCTCTTCACCGGTTTTCCACTCCAACAACGGGCTTGACTCTGTGATACGTGAACACAAACACCGGCAAATTCAAAGTCAGCAACCAAAGGTTGAGAAAACGACGAATTGACCCTCATTCCACGCAACAAGGACCGATACACTACTAAACAGGTCATTGACCCAGTAATTGACGAGTGAAAATGCAATACAACGAAACGTCGTCGACTCTGGACATATTCAGAGCGAAGCTTGGTGAGTGATGCAAGCTTTTGGTGATTGCTCATAGGGTGGTTTTCTGCTTCCAATTTCTCACATAATATTCTTGAATGATTAAGATCATTCGCTAGCTGAAATTCGACTGAGGGCACTTGAATCTCTGCAGGTAAGTGTCGTGATTATCATGGGCACTTGAGGGATCGATGTGCGGTTGAACGTCCTGAATTTTTCAACTACCTTTCTCTCACTCATATGCTTGACTCCGTTTTACGTACAGTTTAAGTTCAAGACGGGTCTGCTCACTCCGGGTATGGGCTTTACATCTGATCTTGCGTTCGGACGTTGTGAATAGAGGGGAAAGCGCAGTGTTGGGAGTGTTGGAGAAAGAGTAGGGGAACCAGGATGGGAAGTGAGGGGGGAGGCGGACCAAATCAAGGGCTGATTTAAACCGCAGTTCTAATCAGGTTGCCCATCTTCCTATCCACTGCTGGGGTGATTAAAGCGGATCTGGCCCATGAACGGGATTTACTAGCAAAGCTGCTCATAATCGCGACAGATGCGGGAGCATCAGGGATACAACCGGGTACTGGCGTGGGCGAGGAAGGTGGTGAAAGCAATGAACGGCAAGTTACCTTGGCTCTCCAGATATTGGGATACGCAGCAAAGGTGAGGGGTAGCTCGAAAGAAAGTGGTGCGTTTCCTGGAGGGTTTGGTGAAAATCCGCCAAAGGTGCCGAAATCCAGTTGAAAATAGAAAACGAGTACTGAGTTATCTTTTTCTTCCTGGCACGACCGATCGAACGAGAATAGAATGCATCGGCCAGTCGCAAGCTCCTGGAACTTCATGCCGTAACAGCATTGAGAAGTGGCACAATAAAACCGTCCAATTCCTCCCCCCCTTCATCCGCATCAACACCCGCTTCCGACTCTCTAAACCAGCTCCGGAATACACTTGCCGATGAAATTGCCAAAACCGCCGCCACCCCACCGTCAGCTTTGCCTTTTTCATCCATCGCAACACACCACGTATCACCTCCCAGGGGTGTCACTTCCAGTACACGTCGTGATGCTGAACCAACAGGTACAACCCGACGACCTGTCGTTGATTTTGACCTCAACCCTCGATTTCGACCGGGCGCTGCCACTGCAACTGCCGGATCCTCGCCTTCGCGCTTCGAGCATCACACGCGATTCGATCCGAGAGGAAGCTGGAGAAAGAACAATAAGTCGCCCACGATGGAAACGAGGGGAAGGGGGGTGAATATTGGCGTAACGAGTACGGCGCTGCCTTTGTCTTCCATGGAGCGGAGAACCCGGATCAGGTCTGGTTCACCGGTCCGGTCTCGGTCAAGATCGCCTGTTCGACGTTAGTAATATTCTCTGATAACATTTTGCCTTCGATTTTCGTAATGTTAGTGGACATCCCGTTCTATAACGTTTCTAATCTCAAGACTTACATACGCTCGATACTCGCCGCTGGATTGGATTGCTTTTTTTGAATAGCACAGATCGCGGCGCAACCTTCTTGGCCAACCGTGCAAACCTTCGATTATGTTCACGTCAACGCTGTAGACGAGGAGACGGTGCAGCTCTTTGCTGAGTTGGTCTTGTCGTCGTCGGGGCCTGAACCTGTGGCTGTTTTGAGTGATAAGGATTTGGAGATGGAGGGGCGGCTATTTGATGTGTTGTGCTTTGATTTGGGTCCGCAAATATTTTTGCAGAGGGCGAGATTACTTGAGGTAAGCGAGTTTGGAGAGTGCATGGAAGAATCTCGGCGGACTACTTGACCTTTTGGGTAACTTTTTTGTAGAATAGATTGGATGGGATGAAAGGCCTCGATTTTCCGTTTGATGCTAATCAAAGCCCACTTGAATTTCATGGGAAATAATCACAACAAGGCCGTGCTCGCCGGCCTGAATCCAAATAACGCACCCCGTTTCACGCAAAGCTTCAAGTACATCCGAACGCTCGTTGAGGAATTGACTCGCCATTTTCGAAGTTTCGCACTCGTATCCTCGAACGAGCCATCGTCCACCCAAACCAAATCAAACGCTTCGACCACCAACTCCTCAATGTCACCCCAGCAAGGACATCATGCCTCTCAACTTGGTAGCACGGACCAATATTCTCCTCCAAGACACCACCAACATTCCCCACAGCACTTTCAGATGCATGCACAGAATGATTCTCCAATCTCCCTTTTGCAAGCCTGCCATTCCATCCTCCTCGCGCTCATTCCACTTCTCCGATACCCAAACCCAGGGCTCACATCAGAAACACTTGCGATACTGTATGAGTTACTGCCATTGATGCGGCATGGACGCGGGTCGGTTGGAGCTCTTGGTGGTGGCAGTGGCCGCGGACTTGGAGGCGAGGGATTGCCGTCGTGGGAAGCGGTGTCACCTACGCGTGGGGTGGGTGGAGGTAAGATTAAAGGATGGGTGGAAGGAGATGTGGTGTATCAGTACATGAAAGCGGTTGTGGAGACGGTTGATGCGGCTTTGGGATGGGATTCCGGGAAATCGAGGAAGGGAAGGTTTTCGGTTCGGAATGGCGGGCGGGAAGCGGGAGGGGTGGAGATGGACGAAGAGGCGCGGGTGGAGATGGAAGAAGCGGTGAGAAGAGATATGGTTGTTGGGTTTGCAGTGGATTTGGGGGCGGCGTTGTGGACATTTGGGGATTCGGAGGTGAGTGAATTATGTCTCGTTCTACGATGTCTTTCCTGTATTTGAACGCATGATCTACTTATATTGTGGGAAATTGCATTTCTTATTGACTGTTCTCCATTAACTAATAATCTCCTAACCAAAATGAAACGAAAAAAGCAGCAACAACCGGAAAAGATGCCAACCGCTCCTTCCTGGTCAATAATTCGCCCGTTCTTAATTTCACTGCAACCAAATTGGGTACCCATCGCACTCTGCCGTGCCTTTTTCACCGAGCTTACAACTGACAACAACACAAACTCACAATATGCCGACACACAAGATCGCAATACCCGCAAATATGCAAATCCTCGCCCACACAGCACCTCAGAACCTTCGGTGATATTCGACGCGTTCGTGTCGGTCCTGTGGCAACTTTTATCCTGGCCGTTGCATTTACGGTCTGCTTTTGGAGCTGTGGTGGGAGTGCGTGGTGGCGCGTCGGGGGAGGTGGATGGTTTGGAAGTGGATGAGGGAACGTGGGTTGTAAGGGAGGTGTTGAGAGAGATGAAAGATGTGGTTGTTGCGGCGGAAAAGGAGGAGAAGCCGGAGGGTGATGGAGGGGGTGAGGGTGAGGTGGAGATGGAGGGGAGAGCGATGGGGGTGTGGCGGCATCCGAGAGTCGCGAGAACGCTTTGCTTTTTGCTTGTTTTTGCGATGATGGAGATGCAGGATCGGGAGGTAAGTGGGAGGAAGGATTGCGAAAGAGAGTGAGGATATCTTGTGTTCGATAGATGGAAAGATACGCTTCAAACGTGCACTAACTTTCCCACGGTTTCGGTTTCTTTCCCTACCTGTTCTATAATGTATAATGTATAAAGACCTTGGACCTTGCAGCAGACCTCCTTCTACTGCTCGCGAAGGATGTTCCGGACCGGTATCTCCCATCCCTTCTGGCATGGATCCAACCGCTTGTGCCCACATCTTCTTCTTCTCTTACCACGGCCACCTCGACCGCGGCAGGGAAAGAAGAAACTCGGGAGGGGCAGGTGCGGGGTGGGTTGGCTGCGTTGGCCCCATTTGTGGAACAGAAGTTGGGGGAGACGACGGGGTTTCAAAGGAGGATGTGGTTTGTAAGGGGGTTGTTGCATCGGAGTTCTGGGTGAGTTTTTGTAAGATACGTGATTGTTCGTTCGCCCCGGGGCGAGGATGTTGGAGACGGAGGCATGGGGCTACTCAAATTAATGACTCACCTCATTCTTCTCCGCATGGTGACTTTCTGCCCTTCTTTCCTGCTCACCGTCGATGACAAAGGTTCCGGCAGGAGGCAGTCAAAGGATTTCTCCGCTGCCAAAGCGAGAAAACGGATCCAAACACGCCACCGTTGGATCTAGGTGTCGAGCCCTACAATGTGTTTGTGTTCACGTCGACGTACTTGGAGGATGTCTTAGGGGTAGGGGGAAAGAGTGGGGATGAAGGCGGGTGGACGGATGAGAATGTGGGACTGAAGGTGAGATAGAGGGAGGGGGCTGACGGTAAAAGTGGCTCGGTTGCTCATATTTTCGTGGCACTGCTTGAAAATGCGGAGGTTTAAAGATTGCTGAAGCTGAAGTCGATTTTGGTGTCATGTTTTCTTGGTGGTGCGGATTAGGCGCAAGACTTTGAGCGTGAGTTACGAACGCTGCGGAATGCGGTTGAAAGAGGGGAGAAGTGTTCTTTGCTGAAAATAGAGCGAGAACTATCAGGTAAGTTGTGGGAAAACGGAGTTAGGGGAATGTTATCGATCGAAGATACCACTCTTTGTCTTCCCTGCTGTGATGAATCACCCGAAATTCGGCATGGTTTTTCTCAGTCCCATCAATTTTCATCCGGAATTCAACCTTCATAGAACCGCGCGCTCAGCAAATTGCCTTAAGGTTCGGCCTCGCTACCACCGTTATAAATCTGCAAAAGCGCCGTTTCTCACAGAAACGTCACGAAACATCCGATGCGGTTGTCGCGGGGGACGATGAAGGCGGGAATGAAGAGAACGAGTTGATTGCCGCGCACAAAATCTTGTTCACGCTTGCAAAGATCGACATGGCGGTTTGTGTGGCGCTGTATCGCGATCAGGAACTTCTGATGCGTTTGAGCGATTGTGCGTGTTCTCTTCCTTTGGTCATTTTTGGAGTTGGAGGGGTATCGTGGATTTGCTTTCTCGCTTCTCTGTTGGTATCTTTCGTGGATGTAGTCGAGCTAACCAAGAGTCTCCGCCTTCTGTCTCTTACAATAAACGCATCAAGTCGTTTTCCATACAAATCCTGCCGTCAGATGCGAATTGGCTCGGCTTTTCTTCGTGATACTCTTCTCCAGACGAGTTTTTTGGCAAGGCCTGGATAACGAAGACTCTGATGACATTGTCGACCCCCAAACGGAAATGGTTGGCTATCGGACTTATTCAGCAGTTTATCCTCAACTTCAACAAGCTCAAAGTCACAGATACACAAACCAGAAGACCAAATCGATGAGATCGCCGCCTATATGGTCTTGGTTCCATGAACAGAGGGAGAGGTCAAAGAGGTGTGTTTCTCTACAGAAGCGCAACATGCAGCTGCAGCAGCATTTGTGGGTACCTGAATTTGTGTCGAAGGCGTACCATGTGTATGCTCCGGTCATGAAATTTGAGATGCCGCGGGGGATGGAAGAATCGGGGTTGGTGGGCGGTTTGGTGGTAGAGCGGGTGCTCGCCCGGACTGTGAGAGGTGAGGCGTTGTGTTAGATTTGTGGGTTTTCGTTCTGGACTTGCCGTGGGGCGAAAGGAATCGATGTCTCTTTCATAATCAAAAGGCGAGAATTACATGTGCTGACATTTTCTACATGGTCATGAAAAGATTTCCGCAGCACTATGGACGTCTGCCCGGAAATCCGACCACCGCCATACCAAAGACGTGCCCATCCGTTCGTTGAAGCGGTGGCGAGGCGCTTCAAGGATCTTGCAGGGGCAAGATCACATGTCGAATTTTCAAGGGCTTTGAGGGATCTTTCGAGGGATTGTGTTTCGCCGGTGCAGTTTGCGATTGTTGCAGAGCGGGATTTGGTGAGCGTTTTAAGAAGGTAAGTTTGTGGTGGGGGACAACATAAGTTGTTGATTTATGTGTGAATATTGTTGCATATTAACGATAAAATCCCCATTTTTCTTCTTCCGACTCCTCTTTGCGGTCCACGAAAACAAGATTCTTGACCGTTCCTCCTGGTGGACCCGACGATGAGCTCCTCCTTGCACAGATCCTCGATTTGTTGACCATACTGTTTTCGCATTCAGACACCATCTACGCCCATATGAGGCAGTGTGTGACCGCCTCAGTAAAATCGGTTCTCGTCCCGATTTTGGATGAAACGCTTCAATTGTGCGGCGATTCTGCAGTCCGTCAGAGACATCATCGCCACTATGGAGACGACCCGGGAACAGCCAAAGTCAACATGGGCATCGGTGGTGGTAGTCATCATCCATATCAAAGCGAAATCTGTTCTTCAATCCTCAAGTTTTTGAGGGTGGTGTTCAACAGAACACCGGAACAAGATCTTGTTGATATTGCATCAGATATGAGATGTATGTCCACGCTCCGAGACTTTGCACACCTGCTCTTTGCGTTCCCTGAACACACGGGAAAGGGGGGCGGCGTTGATCGGGTGAATGTGTTGGCGTCGCTGCTTCCGTTTGTGAGGATTTCCAAAATCGTTGACCTGGTAGAGCATGAAACGATCGCGGGCGTCATTGAGTTGTATGTCCAACTCCTTGTGATGTTTCAGGAAGATCATAGCCCGACTTCAGCGAACAAGCCTTCAACGTGTGAGAACCGCAATGTCTATCGATTGGTTGCCACATCCCTGCGGAACCTGTCTTGTTCTGCTGTTGCTGCCCTCAGCAGGTCGAACTCTGCTGCACAACAGCCTGAATACCTTTTCCACAGCGGTATTCATCGACGCCCATCTGTTTCCGAATGGATTTGGGGTGATCACTGGCTGTTCAACAACGACATTGGATGGCTCCTCGGGCTTCTCAACGACCATGAGCAGATTGTATCAAAAAGCGGGTGGGGCATCCTGGGCAACCTCGTATTGATTAAGGACAGTTATGCGCACCTCTGCGTTCGAATTCCGCAGTTCTTGGATATGGCTTTCACGTGCATTCTGGATCTGCAATATCGGGGTACGGGGATTCGAAAGGAGGCGACGCTGATGGTGAATAATTTCTTGATAAGTTTTTGTAATGATAATAGCATTGTTGGAGGTGAGGAGGGGTGGAATTTAGGATCGTTGTCGTCGTTGGTGGGGCATCCTCCTTCGGTCGTGAGGTACGAGATTGATGGGACGTCGAAAAGCGAAGGGGGGCATACCGATACAGAAAATCATCGCGGGACAGAAGCAGCCGTGGGGGGTATGGCTGGCGATCCGAGATATCGAAACAACAGGGATGCAACAAACACTCCCTCGAAGGAAAAGTATAACCCTGTGATTGAGCTGATGAAAATCTTCGAGCGTTGCGGGTTCTTTCACAATCTGCCGGACATCTTGAAAGCCGACGGCAGTACGAGCAACAACACAGGTACGGGCAACAACGCCGTCGATTCCACCACCACAGTCACCCCAGCGACCACGCTGATCTATCGCGCAGCCGTCGTGGAGCTTTTGCTTAATCTTAGCATCATCGCACCTGATTACGTTCGCGCCCGCATCGCGCAGCTCGACAACAGTGTGTGGTCTGTGTTGCTGCCATACCTCGACGACACGTTCTACCCTCACCATCATCTCCGGTTGAGACAGCCCAACATCAGCTCAGGAACCGCATCGCCCACATCCGGCAGCAACAGAAGCCCTTACGAGGCCTTCAAAGAAGAACAGTTTTATCAAGTTCACCAGAGCACGATGGATGAAATGAGGTGCAATTTGTTGCGGTTTGTACAGATGCTTGTTCATGACGGGGAAGAAAGCAGGGAAGTCGATCGTACACCCTTTCCTTCCCGACAGACGAAAGGAGATGAAGAGAAGGAAGGAGGGAGGGAAAAGGTGCCAATGTCGGCTCGGCTTTTGAGGAGGTACTTGCTGACGGAGGTTGGATTTGTCGACTTTTGGAAGCGGCTAGTAGTTGAGCTTGTTGAGTTTCGAAGAGTCACGTCTGACTGTGCTGTAAAGCGGCAAACAGTGTCCAGTACCAACAACAGGAAGATCGATACTGTTCTGCGAAAAACGAGATCGGGCGGCAAAGTTTTGCGTAAGGTGAAAAGTGAGAGCGAGATTGATGCGTATACAGACGGGACACCAAGGCGACCCTATTGGCTCAACCCAACTGCCGCAGTTGAACTGGAACTTGTTCGATTGTTGGTCCAACTGTTTGCGGACTTGGTATGGGATTGGTTCACGGTTGACCCGGCGGGCCTGCATTCCCTCTTTGTTAGACAGCGTATTCTATTGCCACCACCATCAATGGGGACGACACCATCAACAGCGTCGTCGACAGGAACAACATCAGTCACCACAGAAATCGGGATAGCTGTCTTTTCTGCAATAAAGACTTTGCTCACCCGAGAGGAAGGAATGTCGCCGGCGCATCATCGCTCTGGATGCGTCTTAATCGCCAAGTTGTTATCGCTGCATTATGGACAGCAGGTTGATCTTGGGATGGATACATATCTGGAACTTCCCGTCGATTCATCGTCATCTTCGTCGTTGTCTTCCGCTTCGGTTGGCGGGTCAGCACCCTTCGACACAACTGGCGCTGGAACTCAGATATTGTCATACAGCGCTTACTTTACAGAGAGGCTTCTGAGTTCCGTGTTGGTATTGTTGGATGATGAGGGGTATGATGTCTCGGGTGATCTGGCCGAGATAGAGAGTATGAGGATTGGTTTGCAGTGTTTGTTGGGACAGTGCGAGGCAGCGAAGGAATATGCTCTAGAATGTGAGTTTTTTGAACATGTTTGTCGATGTAAGGTGTTGAAGGGGTCCGGTTTGCACCCCCTACTCACATCCTTTCGTTTCTTAACCATCCATCCTTAGCGAATCTATTCGCAACACTTGTCTCGCGCTTCAAATCTACCGCCGTCGGGCCAATGGTAAGTTTCTGTTTCATGGTGTTGTTGCTTTTGCCGTGTAGAAAAATATCATTATCTGAATATCGAACTTTTCTGTTCCAAATCCTTCACAGCAGAAAGCGGATGGCGGGATTTTCGTCATAGTTAGCTTGGCAAGACATTTACTTGCTAATTTTGCAAAGGCGAAGGTATGTGCCAGTGACAGGCTCACTACCTAGTAACCGCCAGAGAGGTCTTTCTTCATCGCGCACATTGCATTTTCTGACATTCTCCCAATCAACATGCCCCTTGATAATAAAAAACAGGTTGTCGCCTCCGAACACCGCCTCCAAGAACTGATGTGCGACATCATCTTCACATCATCCTCCCACTCTCGCGAGAACACCCCGCCACCCCACCTCCTCCTCGAAACACTCCTCTGCGCCCGTAACTTTGCCGTAAACTCCCCCACCAACAAGAAATTATTGGTCGAATACCAAAGACCGACCTTTAACTTGAAAGCAAAGGACTCTGTGTCTCCGTTTTTGGATGCTTTGATGAGGATTTTGAGTAGTAAGAAACTTTGTAGTGCGGGGAAGGGGCCTGGTTCTGGTTCTGCTGGCGCTGGTTATGCGAATGGAGGGGGTGAGGGGTATGAGGATGCGGTGTTTAAGGCAGCGGTGGATGTGATGAGGTTGTTGGGGTTGTGTGTTGAGGGAAGGACTGCGATGG
>JADGJF010000873.1:0-13926 GCA_027596845.1 Quaeritorhiza haematococci
CCTGCGCTGGTCTCTGCCTCCCCCTCGGGGCGGGGGCGAGCGCGGGGGAATTGCCGGGGGGTACGGGAATCTGTTCTTGAGGGTACATCGCTGCCTCGTATGCGTTTATCATGAGGATCTCGCGGAGGCGGGGGGTATCTTGTTCCGGCGGGGGTTCCCACATGTTGGCGAGGAAAAGTTCTTCGAGGGGGGGGCGCGGGATATCCTCCATGGTGCAGATGGGCGGTTGTATGAGAGAAATTCAATGAGGGGTGTTAGGTGAAGTCGGGATACAGAAGTGAGAGGTGAAAGGGATGGTGGAATGAGAGTGATCTGGGGTTTGTGTTTGAGAAGAGGTTTGGAAAACTCTGGTCAACATATGTACGAAGAGACCAAACTGACACGGAAACACTCGGCAAAACGCGTCCTCCCAAATTAACTCCTCCCCGCACGATCCCGCATTTTCACATCTCCGTTTCCCCCACGCGTTGCGATCACAACTGCCTCCCTCAGACGCGTGATATTCAACTCCGAACGCTTGATGCATCTCAGTCCAACACTTGAGTTCAGATTCTTGAGTCTTACCTGTCTTTATCCGCAGCGACTTCCTTACGCGTTCTGAACGCGTCGTTCGTTCCCTTTTGTTCTTTTCCCGCCCGTGTGCCCCGTGGGCGAGAGTTGGCAACGTATGGCGGAGTTCGATGGAGCGGGAAACACAGACCCAAAAAGAAAAACTCCGCCCGATTTTACGTGCAGATTTCGTGTTGTGCTAAGTATCGGGTTCAAGACTCGGAACAACCGGTGCGTTTGTCACACATGTTTCCAAATTTCCAAATCACTGAATTTATATGTTTCCTCCCCAAGGTCTTTCTCGAAGGTTGTGTTATTAAAGGAAAAAACACATGAACTTGAACAAGTGCGACTTGAAATGAAGTTCAAATCCACATCATGGGCGAATTCCCCTCATTCATGAAACGGCACTGCAATCATCCTTCTTTTTGCAAGCTAAAAACTAAACAGATGTACATGCTTTTTTTTCCCTGCCTTATCTGCAATTCAAATGTCCTCAGATCGAATTGTGCAAAGATACGCAACCAAAAGGTGAAGGACAGGGTGAAGGAAGCACTGCATGATATCACATCGTGCGAACGAAGTCATCAAAATCGAAGGTTGCACTATCAAAAGAAGCACCAGAAACTCTTGTCCAAAGTCTCTGAACCAGACCGCGCTGCATCAAAACCGTGAGCGTTTTGCACTCCTTGAAGAGCTGTCGCACATCATCTTCTTCCAAAGGCGTTTTGCTGAAATCTGATATGCGCACTCTCTCGATAAGAGGGCAAGAGTGAATAATCGCCGGCACCAAGTGTTGAGCAATCGGTACAGGATGATTAACGATTGTGACGCTGAAAGTCAAGATTGTCGATCCAACGTTCCGAAGCAGGTCTTCATAATCCCGTGAAGTCGGCGGATGTGAGAAGACATCACTTTCGAGTCCATCGAAATACAAACCGTAATCGGCTGGGAAAACGACGCGCAAATGCTTGAGGGTTCGACAATACCGAGCAATCACTTGAAGATGACGAGGTGAATAAACATTGATCCCGAGATACTCCAAGCCGAGCGAGATACTCCGAGCCGAGAAGAACTTTTCCCATTCTTCATCTGAGGCCATTTCAAGGTTGTGCCACTGAAAGGCCTTTAGGTTTGGACAGGTCTTCCCAAGCAGCACCAGCTCCTTCCCACCCAACTTCACAAAGATGTTAGACACGTCAACAGCGATTAAATTTGGCGAGCAACATCGGATGAAAGGAGGGATATTTTCTCGTGGAAGAGATCCAATGGCAAGCGAGCCGAACGCAACGACTCGTAACCCCTCGTGCGCACTCGCCAGAGTCACTTCGCTCCCCAGGGATGCGGTCCAACGGATATGGACGAACCGGCGGAAGAACTGTTGAAGCTTCTCGATATCCAACCCTCCATTGTTTTTCGTGGAACTTCCTGGCTTCGAGTTGTCCCAGTCCAAGGCCATCTCAATTTTCTCAACCGATCCAGGGCAAACATCTGCCACGTCAGATAGGAACTCCCCACGAACACACACCCAACAACGACAGTGTTTTCAACGAGTGCGACTGTCCCATATGCGCAAGGATGTTGCAGATAGGACGAATGTTGGCAGGGTTCAACTCCAATGTCAACTCCGTGATCAACGACGTCACATTCACAAGGCCGCCGCGTTCGGGGAAAGGGAACTGAATCAAGTCCAAAAACTCCGAAAGTTTTCGGTTTACGTCGATCGTGCACATTCTCCAGAGTTTACGACGAGCGGCACTAGCCCACGTTCGGTTGATTAGAGTACAGGTGCGGTGAAGTTCAGTGAAGTCCACCATCTTCAATATCAAGGCTACGATATCGAACGGAAGAGTTGGGGCTGTCTTCTTCGGCATCGTCGTCGCCGATAGGGTTGTTTCGAGGTTGTCAGTTGATTCGTCCAGTTAGACTGAGAATGAAGAGTAACCCACAACCCGCCAACTTCTTCCGAGCTCCCGGGCAAGATTTCCACTGAGACCTTACGGACGTTCTCGAGTTGGATCTTGCTAAATCAACGTTTCGAGCAGCTGTTTGTTCTTGATTGCGGACGGGGTTGTGAGAGTCAAACTGAAGTCTCGCCTTTCCCAACTCGGTTCTCCGACTGTTACGCAAAAAACCCACCAGATGGAAACCAAGACTCAAGAATCTGGGACTCCTCCTGAAAATATTGGAAAACCGTACTTTATATGTCACTAACAAAGTAACATTTCTTCGTCGCGCACGTCCTCACATATTTCGTTCAAAAAAGAACTTCCGAACCTCGTCTTCCCAACACCTGCTCCCCATGATATTCCCGAATTTCGCAGCTATGTCGCTTTTCCTCAGACACTTGAGATGTTGCTGGCTAAGGTAGAGTTTCCGTAGACAGGAACACTTTTGCAGAAGAGCCTTCAAATTCTTCCCCAGATCTTCAAATGTCGAAATTCCAACAACCCCAACACCGCCGCCGTCAGGTCCCTCATCATCCGACTCCCCAGCACCCCCTGCATCAATAACAACTCCCATCAAATCCAAAGTCAGATAACGAAGTGATCCGCACCCATCCGCCACCGCCCCCAACAACTCGCCACTCACTGAAGAGCCCAAACCACGCACCACAAGACCCTTCAAGCCATCACCACGGTTCTCCACAAATCTTATGAAGTCCTGAACTTGAACATCAGTCCTCTTCCACAACACATGACAAATCAAGTACTCCAAACGCAGACAATACTGTCTGATCAAATCCATAAGATGGTGGTCAGAAATGCTCAAGTACACCAATTTCGGCCCATATCGTTTGAAGAAGCGGTCCCATCCTGCGGCGTCGACACGGTGCGCGTGAAGGATAAATGCGTGGATGTTCGGAAAGCTTTGTGAGAGGGCGTCGAGGGTGGGTGCTTTTAACGAATCTAGACCGGATAGATCAACGGCGACGAGATCGGGTCCGCATCGTGAAAAGAATCGTTCTAACCAGCTGTGGTCGCGTTTGCTGATCCCAGGGAACTTGATAACCTGCAGACCTGGATGCCCACATCCTACTAGCGGATCCAAAAGAATCCGTCCAGTCGGTTCAGCGGGAATAAAGCGCCAGGAATTGTCCCCAAACGACCAGTGGATCGCGGTCAACTGAGCAAAAAACGCCTCGACTTTGGCGGGGTTCCAGACTTCTTGATCAATATCGAAGAGATCGGTTGAGAAGAAATGGAGTTTGATTTGCCGCAAGTGAGGAGGCGGATAATCAACCAAGGGGCGCATTAATTCAAAGTCGTCGAATTCGTTGAGTGTCAGAGTGCGGAGAGAACAGAATACCCCGATGGTGAGGAAGGTGAATCGAGCAGGCATGCATATGTTCGTTACGTAGGACTTCGAGTTTCTCCATCCGATCATTCCATACTGGGAGTTCAATCGAACACCGAGGAAAAAGTTGTATGCCGACTGATCTGAGGAGAGGGTTGGTCGCGTATAAAGCACTTCTTGGGCCGCAGCCAGCCAGGATTTGTTGACAAGTGAGACTGATGCGACAATGCGCTGTGTCTGCGCCTCGGGCAAGTAACTGAAGATAAGCGCCAACAACTCGACCGGTAAATTTCCAGCTGCACCAGCACCAGCACCAGCACCAGCACCATCCGGAAGAGACCGCCCGTTTCCTACCGGGTTGCTGTTGTTGCTCTTGAAAGAAAACCGTTCCGGATCGTCGCTGAAGACCACGTTCGCACGTATGAAGTTTTGTATTCTCTTCAAAGGTTTTAAGCGCCTTTCGGCGTCCATAAAAGCACCGCTCTTTACGGCATGAGTAGCTACGAACACAAGCATTCGTAGCGTGTCCTGAAAATGTTTTTCGAGTAGCTTATGTTCGATGAAGAACGCGGGTGGCGCGAATCCTTCAGCGGTGCACCCATTATACACTTTCTCGTACGCAGGGGGGGTGATGCCCGTACCAACTTCGATATCTTCCCCTTCCAGTACTGAGACCACCTTAGAAAGCAACACAAGGTCTATGTTGTCCAGGAGCTGCTCCGGCGAAAGTAAATTGACCAACCAGTCGCGATGTCGTACGGCATCCGCGTCGAATAAGAACTTGATCAAAAGGCGACGGTGCGTCCACCAGGGCGGTTCGTGTCGGGCATTTGAGGAGGAAAGAAGCGATTTGTATTCTTCTAAAATGATGGGAAAGTCGGGCTCGCCATAGCTTTCGCCTTCGCCTTCGTTCTCGTCTGAGTTTGAATGGAACGGTTCCACTTGCCAATCCACATGCTCCAGTTCCTCCCCCCAGGATGACGTGGAGATGTCCTCTGACATGATTTCATCGAGTCCGTCGTGATCACCTTCCTTCGAGCTTCATGTATCGATTCCAAGTCTTTAATACCCACTTTTTGTCTGAAGTTGGGGTGATCGCTGGTCTTGTGTGGGGCTGGGTTTGTGTGCCTTTTTGCTGTTGTATTACCAACCAGACTGGTTGGAGTTCGACCTCGCTCAGACCTCGCTGCGTTCTCACAGCTCATAGAAACTAAGACTTGAACGAGACATCTTTTCACCGTACGAAACGAACGAACTCCCGCATCGGTGGCGTGTCTTCGATCGATTCAATTTTGCATTATTCGTTCGCTTTCCCTCCACTATATTCAACAATAACTCCTACACGAAACTCCTGCAACACCTTTTCGTTTTCTCCATTTTCTCCCGCCTTTTTTCTCTCTATTCACAACTGCTCTCATCCAGCCCATTTCCTTTTAAATACTGTAAATGCACAGTTCGCCCCAATTTATCTCCTTTGACATTTCATCCACACCTTCGTGCACCTCCACCTTCTCTAAGAACTCAACAAAACATAACAGCAACCTCCCCCACCTTCTCCAAATTCCTTACAACAATATCCCTCACGACGCCCAATGCATGCTGCACAACCGGATCTACCGGCGTCTGTTGTTGCTGCAAAGGCAAACCGGGTATCGGCTCTGCCGCAGCACCGCCACCCATCGTCGTTGACGCTCCTCGTCCAGGGAGACCACCACCGCCCACTGGTGTACTTAATCCGGGAATCAGCGTACTATCCGCTGTTGATACTGGATTCCCAACTCCTACAGGTTGTTGAGACTTGTGTGGTGGATGCGGGGGAAAGGTAGGTGTGGGTTGCAGAGGGTAGCATTGTTTCAGGACGTGCCAGACTGAGTGCAGAATCTGGGAGATGTCTCGGCCTTTTATTTTCGGGAAGAGGAGGGAGGCTAGCCGTAGATTTGAAGGAAGTATTTTGGCCTGCATATAGAGTGAGTGATTAAATCATTTGTTCGCCAATGTGTGTGAGTATGGTGGGGTCAGTAATGAGATCGGGTGCAGATCGTAATGTAAAGCGGATCCATTGGAGGAAGTTCTGATACCTTTCCGAGGATAGCCATGATCCGCATAGCCGCATCCAGTTCGTAAGGGAAATCAGTAGTCATGCTGCCAACACCGCTCTTTCGGTTACGCTGTACTTGGAACCAGAACCCGATAAGGACTGCAAGAAGTGTGCGCACGACGTCAATCAGGGTCGCGAAAGCGGTTCGATCTAGTTTCGTTGCAAGGGGAAGGGGCGACGAGAGTTAGAGAAAGTAAATGAGCGGTGTTAGAGAAGTTTATTTTCAAAAGTTTGAAGGCGAAAGTACAGAATGTCGATTCAATCTCGATATGCATCTAAATGTCGGGTTACTTTGTGGTGTAATATTACCTGATGCCACTAGTTCCAAAATATCCCAATACAAAGGATGATCGCGGAATTTTCCAAAGACCCAAACATCCCTTTTTGGGGAAAAAAAAATCAAAGTGAGAAACTACACGCTTGGCCTGAGGTCTCCTTCATCTCTTGTAATGCCATGGCACGAGCTCACCTTTGCAACGAGATGACCCGTGGAAGCATGTCTTCATACTTCATCGGTGGCGTAAGCGGGATGGACTTCGACGGTCTGAGACGTAGTGCGGTCAGATATGCGAGGGCTTGTTTTGACGAATCCGGGTGTGCTTTTATGCAGAAAAGGGAGTGCATACTTGGAGATTATTGCTTCGTTGTGTTTGTGGGCGGTGGTAAGTAGCTTTTATATCCTTTTCGATGCAGAGAAATCCGCGTCTGATTATAATCACGCTACCTTGAACCCGGATGCATTCATGTATGAGGTCGATAACATAAGAACGGTCCGAGAGTTCCATATCGTGACTGTTCAATTTTTACAAAGGTTTTAGTGGTGAAAACAAACGAGTATCATTGAGGAACGTGGCAACATAATCCAAATCACTTGATGGCTTTCCAAGCGCTGATCCGACAACTTACACATCCTGATTGTGATCAGTTTCCGATCCTTTGGCAGGTTGCATTTTACCCTGTGTCGACATCGTTTTGTCTCCTTTTCCTCCCACCAAACGTGCTTGATCCTGATTATAGGCAGATATCAACAGTTTGCCATGCAGATCCGCGGACGACGATTTGGACGAGGCGCCACCAACAGTTGATGCGACCGTTGCTGGCGCCAAAACCGGTTTCCCGTTCGGCAACCGCTTCGACGACGAAGAATCACGGACCAAAGTGGGATTCACAGACAAAGACAAGCCTGCAACAGCCGGTCCAATGGTTCTATCCAACACCATGTCAAGTAGCAAGTTGCACGTGTCCCGCATCTTTGATAGCTGGATAACCACTTGCGACGCGACGGGTACTGATCGGGACCGCATAGTCTCGAAATTGAACTCGTTCTGATCACGTCTGCCGCTTCCACCGCCGTTAGCGTCCCCAGCATCAACCCGATCACCATCGCCGTTGGAGAGGAAAGCTTCGTCTTCCGACTCGACATCGTTCACTAACTCCAAATCTTGATCATTCAACTCTCCCGTCTCTTCGGTCATCTCCGCATCCCCTTCAAGTTCCCCTTCTTCCATCGCAACATCTTCATCACCCGTCACCCCAGTCAAGCCACCCGCATCTGCAGCGTTCTCATTCTGCGTTTGCATTGCTTTGTTGGTATCTTGATCTCTCTCTTCTACCACTTCAAAAAAAAGATGCGTTGCTGATCGGCACAGCTGCAACACACGGCCCGATTCAAGAATTTGGTCCAGAGAACGGACCCTCATGACCGATGTGGTCAGCATGACTTCTTTCACTTTACAGGGTACGGAAACGAGGGATTGGAGGAGTTGGAGGGCGGCAAAACGGGCGCGGCGGTTGCGAGACGCGTGCGCATGCGAGTGGTTGTGAATAGAAGAGTTCAAAGACGAAGGCGAGGACTGTATCTCGAAGAATTTTGTGATGATCGTGTCCCAGTGAGCGATGAGTAGCTCTTGGGTGCTCGGACCTTCGAAACGGTCTTCTGGGACTTTAGGGGGCTCTTCTTGATCGTGAATTATGAGCATGCGGAGGTTCGTGAATATCCTTGCGATGGAGCGAGGGTCTCGAGTGGATTTGAGAGTATCTAGAGTGTTTTCTATTGCTTGTCTGATTAAGAGAAAGGAGCCGTTCAGTTTAGTCCTCTTTTCTATCCCATTCTCCGGAACGAGAGCTGAGGAAAATCCACTTGCTTCCATACCTGAAGACTTCGGGCCAATATCGTTCGAACGCAAATCTCAAACGAAAAATTACGTCAGCCGACGTCGCCACAACGACTTGCTGTGATGCTTTCCTTCTTGGATCGGATGGCGGTCGCGCAAAAACAACCTTGGGCGGGCAGGTGCAAATGAGGCGAGACATCATCCCTGTTGCTGTACTAAGTCCGAATTGGATGCCTGCAAGCTGAAGGAGTGTCAACGGGAACCGAACAATACCACCTTCCGCGTTTAGCCGTTTCTGGACTTCTTGTGGGGGCAACATCGATTTATTTGGGGATAAGGATGGGGGAGGTTTCTGAAATCGTTGGACGACAAGGTCGCAGACGTCGTTGATGTGAAACTTGAGGGTGAGTAAAAGAGGATTGGGCGTCGTTGATGTGGCTAGGGCTGGGTTCATGGCGCCTTGTTGTATCGTGATGATGGAATCTTGCAGCTATGAACAGAATTGGTTGGGAAAAGCCGTATACGGGACAAATCAGATTTTAGTTATCGAATGTTCGTAGCGACCACAAAACAGCTTAATCGCGGAGGGGCGGACGGGGCGGACGTGAGAGAGACCACTTACGATGCTTATAAACAATGCCATCAAGTTCTCCGCTTGCATCGCCACAGCCAAAACCAACTGCTTCGCTTTGAGCGAATTGCCACCGCCCTTCATGGGAACGCCGTGCGCGTTACTCATCACTTTTTCTAAATTCCTGAAAATCGTGTAAGTGTGATTTTTCCAGTTTCCCAGAAACTGCCTGAGAAGCACGGTCAGCCAATGGGCCATAGAATCGGATATCGGACCAATGGTGCTTTTTCATCGGATTGTATTCGGAGTTTAGGTATCGGGTTTCGTAACATTAGTACTCTTCAGGGCCATTCAAATCGAACTTTGTGGAAAACAGGCGGTAATGAATGGATCACCTACTTATCGGGACGTCGGTACAGTGAGAAGTTGTGTAGAGCTTCCAGGACACTTGCTTGGACGACCATGTTTTCGAACTCGGGTAGAACCTCTTCCAGAATGACTTCATACATTGAAATACACTTAGATTTACGAAAGACGCACTCAATTCGGGCAAAACACTCCCTTACCTTCCATTGCATCCGGACAGGTGAACGGAATCGTCATCACATATGACAAGATGAACCTACAATATTGCTCTGCATTTTAGATCGAATTCCGTTCGGTCAGTCGACAATATGTAGGTGTGACTATTTCGAATTTCAAGATTCTGCCCAACAGGCCACTTACCATCCGGATGGGAAATATCTGATTCAAGTGCTCTCAGGTATGTTTTCAGAATGTCAACTATGCTGAGTACCCAGTAGGGTCTACATGCGTCCAACGCGTAGCGAGTGACTTCGGCCAAGCACGCACTTGCAATGTCGAATGATTTAACGTCAATTCCACCACTTGTAAAGATATTTAAGATATTGCGGTGAGTGTCTTTCGCTTGTCTTCACGCTGGCTCATCTCGAGTTCGATCAGGTGTGAGGCACTCACTTGGGCATATCCTTGACAGCGACTAGGATTGGATTTCCTTTAGTAGCAAAATGATCGATAATGAACCGATGGAAATGCTTCAGGACCATCTCCGGGTATGTTGATATGACGTGCATCAGCAGCCATATGATGTTGATGAGAGCCCGTACTTCAAACAAAGACTGGGTTTGTAAGCTTGTTATTTTCGTTGCATTTTCTTTTCTTTTTTTGTCGATTGCCTTTCTTCTTCGAGATTTGAAGATTTGTGGCGGAAAGGGACGGTATGGAAAAGGAGATGCATCCTACCTGAAAGAATGGCCGCATATTCCCTCTGAATGTCAAGGGCGCCAATTGGAATCAGTATAACTTTGGACTGGACCGGATCTTCACAAAAGCACTGGCCATGAATGACACTCTCTTTGCACGCACCCGCTCTGTATTTCGTTGGTGATTGCCTGCACCACCAGATCGACCAGGCTTTGGATGATCGGATTGCTGAGACGATCCTGTATGAGGTCGTCGATTTTGGAGAAGTTTCGATAGTCCTCTATAGTATCATCGTCAAGGGTTGTGTTTGGTTTGGCACAGACCACTGTTCAGTATTCTTTTCCGCTGTAATGTTCTTAACGCCTTAAGATCTGAGCTGCTGGCTTTGAGCAAAGCCGACGGGGATCTTATATTATGGTCTCCTGTAAGACATTCTCACCTTGAAATTGGCTAAGAACCATCACGGGCCACTTCATCGGAACATGCGTTTTTAATTCACGTTTGTTCGCAAAAAGTCCTGTATCCGAAACACCATAATACATCCACATCCTCACCATCAAAAGCGGCGTATTCCACGTCTGCGGTTCCAGCAACAACAATGATCTCATGTGCCGCACGGCTTTGCACCAATCTGCTCTGTTTCTCCGTATTTGTTCAGCATGTTGCTGTTGTTGTTGTTGTTGCAACTGCTGCTGTTGTTTATTGCCTGTTGGTGGTGGTGGTGGTGGGATGATCGACTCTGCCAGGGTGGCCAGAGCGCGATCATGAAGCAAGCGAAGGATCTGATCGCGGTAGGCGGGCTGCTTGCCAAGCATGAGGGCCAGTTCTTCCGAGCTAACATTTGGGTTCATTGTGATCTACTTGATGATGGTGCTAGGATGAACGTGTTCATGGAAAGACTAAAGTTAGTGCCGCAAAAACAAAGATCGTTCGATGTTGACAGTGTTCACTTGAATTGTAACAGTTACACAGCAGTGGCCCAAACTTGGGACGGCAATGTCAATGTCTCTCCCATTTCACCAGAAGGATATATACGATGGCGACAAATTCAACAAATCCGCAAAGTTCGGTGCTGGTGGTGCCGGCG
This sequence comes from Quaeritorhiza haematococci, assembly GCA_027596845.1. NCBI lineage: Eukaryota > Fungi > Chytridiomycota > Chytridiomycetes > Quaeritorhizaceae > Quaeritorhiza > Quaeritorhiza haematococci. The sequence goes on from JADGJF010000873.1 coordinate 10,941, forward strand.
TTATTGCTTTGGTAAATTATCGGTCTGTTCATGAGAAAGAAAGGGCGGGACGGTGGGCATCAACGCTGGTTCGGCCCAGTGAAACCATTTGCAACCTCCTTCAACTGCCGTATTATCCAAATGTTCGAACTGCCGACAATATCGCATATTTCCTCATTCTAACGTTTCTGGCTCCTTCTCGCTCTTCAAGGTCAGAGGCTGGTTCGAAGGAAACCACTTTGCACATCGGCGACGACTGTTGCTAGTTCTCGTTCTGCTAGTGCAGGTGTTTCTCTTTTTCCGCGCGTATGTTCTACCCAGATCCAAATCTGAAACATCTAGGTCAGGATCCATGTATATCTCAATATCATCATCGGAAGGGGCTGTTCCTTCACGCAGATAGGAAGTTGCGTCCAGACTCAGACTCCCCATTCTCTTCTTTCTGGGTTGATACCGCAATATCACGTTGGCGACAAACAATACAGCCATGTGGAAGAAAGCGCACAATACCTCACAAACATATCTTCCACCAACGCAACTCTTCTCCACGTACCTGACCCATCCTCTTCCTCACAAACCGCCACTTCTGTGGACTGGAACACTCGTGCCGGCGCAGTTGTAAAAGCCATGAAGCACACCTGGGATGGATATGTCAAGTACGCCTGGGGATTTGATGAGCTTCACCCCCTTTCCAAAACCGGTCGGGACTGGGGAGACGGCGGCCTAGGATTCACAATCATTGACGCCCTTGATACACTGTGGATTATGAACCTCAAGGACGAGTTTAAAAAGGCCCGTGACTGGGTGGATGAGAAATTGGATTTTGATACAGCGAAGGGTCCGGTCAATTTGTTTGAAACCACTATAAGAGTGTTGTGAGTATATGAATCGATTTTCATTTGCTTTCTTTCTGTGTTTCATCGTGGTCGGGAAGCGGAATGTTGTGTGGATATGAATGTGTTCTAATGTCTCACCGTTTCCCTTGTTAGAGGCGGTCTGCTATCAACGCATGATCTCTCTCAAGACCCTCTCTTCCTCCACAAAGCAGTCGATCTCGCCGACCGCCTTCTCGCAGCTTTCGAAACCCAAAGCGGAGTCCCCGTCGCCTCCGTTGATTTAATCAACAGGAAACCCGTTTGGTATGCCGTAAGCAGTACATCCGAGGTATCAACACTGCAACTCGAATTCAAGTACCTCGCACATTTGACTGGTAATAAGACTTACTGGGATAAAGTCGAACATGTGATGAGGAAGTTGGAGGAGCAGCCGAAGACCGATGGGCTGGTTCCTATCTATGTCGAGTAAGTGTTTGACCATGCTGCATGGATGTTGGGAAATATTTTCAACCTGATCTAACAACGGCATTTCATAAAACGTTCTTCGATCGAGCACAGACCTTCCAGCGGCAGATTCACTGGCACTGAAATCCGCCTCGGCTCCCGTGGGGACTCCTACTACGAATACCTGTTCAAACAATACTTCCAAACTTCCAAACGGCAACCCAACTATCTCCACTCATGGCAACAAGCCTGGCAGGGCGTCAAGACACACCTCCTTGCTCGCTCACAACCCTCCAACTTTTTGTTCATTGGAGAATGGCCTACGGGACGGTCGGAGCATGTATACCCGAAAATGGACCACCTCGTCTGCTTTTTCCCGGGGACGTTAGCGTTGAGTATTACGGAGGGAAAATCTGCAAGGGGTTTGAAACTCAGTAAAGAGGATGAAGATGATTTGAGGATTGCGGAAGAATTGACGCGGACGTGTTATGAAATGTATGCCATGAACCCGACACACCTCGCCCCCGAAATCGCTTTCTTCAACCTCGATTCCCCATCCTCGTCATCCTCGTCCTCCAACGCACGAATCTACGGCTCGCACTTTTCTTCAGAGGGCGACATCTACATCAAACGCGCCGACGCGCATAATTTATTGAGACCCGAAACCGTAGAAAGTTTGTTCTATATGTGGAGAATAACGGGAGATGAAAAGTATAGGGAGTGGGGGTGGAAGATTTTCGAAGGGTTTGAGAAGTGGGCGAAGGTAGAGACTGGGGGGTATGCAGATTTGGACGATGTGACGAAGGTGCCGGCGCCGAAGAGGGATAAGATGGAGACGTTTTGGCTGGTAAGGAATCGGTTTTTTTGCTGCACTATTGCTCAGGTGCCGGCACGACTCCTGCCCCCCCGCCAATCGAACTCTTCTTTTTCACCACGATCTCTCATATTCTAACATTCTACATTCTACAATGCAGGGTGAAACGCTCAAGTACTTCTACCTCCTCTTCACAGACACTAGTGTCATACCGCTGGACAAGTACGTCTTCAATACGGAGGCGCACCCGTTTCCGCTGTTTGTCCCGAAATGGGATTAGGAGAAAAGGGAACGAAGAGGGGAGAGGGAAGGAATGTGTAACATCCGGAGTCAAATAATAAGCTTGATGAAAGACCCTTTCTTTTTCGTTTCCTTTTCTAGTCTCTTTTGTTTTCAGTTTAATCACACTCTTGTACAATACACGCCTAAATTTTTTATCGTCTGGCCGATCTGGTCGAGTTCGTGGGGACTTTGTAGAAGAACAAATGTGGCAAGAGACGAGCAGGTTGGGATCGGCGGGCGGCCTGGCTTTCCACAAGCGTTTCGCTTTCTCGTCTAACGACACTTGACCTTTTCTTTCCCCACTCGTCTCACGATATGAGAGACAAACGAAATCCGTCAGAACGATCCCCTTTAACAGCGACCAGCGACTTCTTCAAGATACACATCCCCTTTCTCTACTCATTTCCTCCTCCTTGATTTCTCTCCGTTGCTTTAGGTCAATTCCTCCCAAGACAACCGTCTCTTGTGCCCGGTTTGTTTGTTTGTTCCATCAAGCACCATACCCCCCATACCCCCCCCACCCCCCGCCTGGCGATACTCCTCCTCGACCCCCCACAAAAAATTGTTTGGGTTGGGACTGTCAGACACCATATTAAATCGGGGACACTTGGGACGTCCAATATTTACGGAG
>JADGJF010000874.1:0-13911 GCA_027596845.1 Quaeritorhiza haematococci
GAGAGGCGTATGCCATTGTACCTTCGGTGGAAGCGGTTTCAGATGGAGTGGCCCAAACGTCTCAAGATGATTTGTGCCTTTATATCGTGATAATCTCTGCCGTCTTTGCTGTTTTCACCCGTGTTTTCGACATATCCCTGGGGTCCGTGTTTGCCCTGCTGGTAACTGTCATCTTGGCTGCATGGATTCACCGCACACAGACACTGAGTGTGGCGCAATTCCACGAATCCCTGGAACAAAAGCTCAAGGCCATAGGCAACCCCGACCATTTCCACCGGGAGCCGGATTTCATTCTGATCTTTTACGCAATTCGGTCCTGGCAACGTATAAATCCAGACGCGTTCCGCAAAGCCCTTCAAGTGACCAATAACGTGCTCAAACTCGCAGGGGACATCGAAAAAGGTGTAAATTGGTGCGCGGACAATTACGAGATCGCCTTTCATCTATCGCGGAAAGCGCTCAACTACGTTCATTCCTACGTCTACTCCATCAATCACCCGATTCTCCGCACCAAGCTTAAAACGGTCCTCGTCCGACTCAACGAGACATTCGAAGGTGTCTTGACGCAACTCCGAGAAACCTGCAGGAACAGTCAACGTGACGTCAATGTCCACACCAAGTTCATCGGGTTGGCAGATGCCCCGCGCAAACACGACCCAGCCACCGACAACTCGACCTTTGATTATTACCCCTAGTATAGCGCTCCCACCCGAGCTCTGGGGCTTGATTGGTCTTGACCTTTCCGTCTTTGACATCGGCAACTTGTGCCATGCGATTCCTGGATTGTTGCACGTCTTCCTCGGTTGTACCCCCTTGTCCCGCATCGGAGATCCCGACAAGATTGTAAGGGCCGAAAACATCGGATTATGGACGCTCTTCATCCGACGCATCGCCATGGAAAACGTCAACTTTTTCGAGGTTCTCTCCCAGTACAGATACAGCCTCAAGGCCTTGCTCCACCGCACACTTTTCTGTGAGGGCCCGACCATGTTGGTGATTGTCTCCGAGAGCATCCAAACGTTTTGCCGGACCCAGCAGCCCCGCATCACTTGGCACATGACCCAAACCCTTTCCCAAATATTCGACACGTGCATTGCGCTTGGCGATTTGGACAAGATCAAATACATCCAAACCATCTCGCGCATTCGGCTTGACTTTGACCACCTTCTCAACGCCTTGGAGTCGAAGGAGACTCGGGTCATCCACTACGTCTTGTCGCATCTGGAAAACGTCAATTGGTATCACGTTCTCCATCAGCTGATCAAGATCGACGCTGTCGATCTGGCCTTGCAAATCATTCCGAAATGGGATGACACGATGAACCTCCTTGCCCGTCTGCGGGCCACCAAAGAACAGCTTTTGCATCTTCAACACCACAACCCCAACAACCCTGACCAAATCCCCAACCAAATCCCCAACCAAATCCCCAACCGAAACCCAAACCCCAACACTTTTTACAAAACCCAAAACACCCACAGCCACACTGACGTCCTCCGATTCCTGGACCGCGAGTGTGCCATTGTTGACCCCGACCTGTTTTATGAGTGTTTGGACCGGGACAACGATGCGGGTTTATCATATCTGTTTAGTCGCCCCGAGTATTACTTGTTGTTTGATTACGAGCACGTTGAGTACTCGACCCATGTACCCATTCAACGCTGTGAGCGCGTCTTGTACGAATTCCAACTTTGTGACTACTAATTTTGCAAAGTACCTGGAGCGACAATAAGTAAACAAGAATTCATGAACGTACCCGGGGGTGGTGTTTTCTGTGAGTTGACAAAATTGCGCCATGATGCCGATGCGGTGGCGTTCAGGACAAAGGGGTCTGCAGAGAGGGACACAGGGTCTGGGGAAGGTCGCCAGAAACGGATTGAGGAGGCCGACGGTGATTGAGTACTTTGTTCTGGCGCGTTGGGGGGGTGGTGGTTTGGTGGGGTGAATTGATTGCAAAGGATTGGATTTGGAGGTGGGTTTCGGGGCAGACAAAGCCCCACGGGGATTGAGTTTGACAAAAGCGGTGCTTACTCTTGTGTAGCGTAGCCATTCTATTGGTTCTTGCGCTTCTGCACCAATTGCACCAATTGCAGCACAGCAAGAAAAGCCCCGCGCCCGAAATTGATCCCCTTTCTTTGTGTTCCATGATGTGTTGATGCGCTTTTGAGGAGCTTGTGATGCGCTTTTGATGCGCTTTCGATGTGCGGCTCCCCAAATTTTACCCTTACGTGGTACACAAAGGATCGGGCTCGCCTCTGATTGACCACAAAACTTCGATATTAAAAGATGCGATCCCGATCCTTTACGTACAACCAACCCAGCAGCACGCGGGGAACCCGGTGACTCACAGAAGACAAAAAGAAGAAAAGAAGAAAGAAGCCTCAAGACCAGGGGTTGCTTGTGTTTGATGGAGCGGAGTATAAAACTTTCACACCACAAACACACAACAATACCCATCAAAATCTAACTCCATATGTCGCTACTACAAGAAGGGTATAATCACCTCATGATGAAGCAGATGAAACACCCATCCGGCGCCCCGTCTCCACTGGGCGAGGTCAACTTGAACATACCACCTCCGAACGAACAACCGTCATCCGGCGTCCCGCAACACCCCCGATCCGGCGCCCCGTCTCCACTGGGCGAGGTTAACTTGAACCTTCCACCGCCTCCGAACGAACAACCGTCATCCGGCGTCCCGCAACACCCCCCACCTCCGAACGAGAACCCCAGCCCATCCGGCGTCCCGCAAAAAACCCCATCCGGCGTCCCACTTTACGAGGTCGACATCAATTTAACACATGCAAACCCCACGGAGGATACGGAGGAAACGTTTGACGTGGAAAAGTGGTCGCAGGAGAACGGTTTATCAGAACTCTTGGCACCAATCGTGGCCACCGCCCCACTATTGGCCATCGCACCATTGGCCATCGCTCGCATCGCACCGAACACCGGCCCACTATTGGCCACCGCACCGAACACCAGCCCACTATTGGCCACCGCACCATATGCCATCGCCACCGCACCAATCGCACCAATTGCACCGAATGCCATCGCACCGAACACCGGCCCACTATTCGCACCAATCGCACCAATCGCCACCGCACCATTTGCCACCGAAGTGCATATTATTGACGCTTCACTACCCCCCTGTCCCCGGTGTTGCTCGCAGTCAAAGTTGTTCACGTTTTTATCTGTGAACCTCGGATTCCAAATAATGAAGTCACTAAGTTATTTCCCTGCAGTAAACACCTGCACCATGTGTGGGAAGGGTCCTCGCATGGAAGTGAAGGACGTGAGGTGGCTGATAGACCACTTACGCATTGGGAACACTTACCTTAGATATATGATGTGCAACTTCCTCCAGGATGTTCGTAATAATTCCTGATATAGATTTCGATATAGATTCTTTGTTTTTTTTTTTGGGGCTTCGGGGTTGGGGAGGGGTTATCAATACCAGTACATGACTTAAATGTATTTAGGAATTTTTGTACAATCTCAATGAGTTACTAAGCTGGAGTGGAAAGCGAAGGAGTATTATTTATTCTTTGGTATATGCGGAAGGCATGGAATGCTCCCATGGCCACCACAATAGCGATCAGCACGTTCCACCCAATCGGTGGGACTGTTTCATGCTTAAGGGCGTAATAGATCAAAACTGGAGCAACGACAAAGATGTGAAGAAGATTCTTCCAGTGCAAACGTAAATCCTTTTTTTATATTTCAATTAGTGATATTTTTTCTGGCTCGCGGAAACGCACCGCGCAGAAAATTGACAAGTCAGACAAAATGGAAACAAAGTACATTTTCGACTCCACCAATCCGCAATTTGGAAAAAAAGGTCATGTCGCGGATGTGGCGGGTACCAAGGCGGTCAAGGCGGCGGGTACCAAGTTGGACAACGGAAATGGCAAGAACGGCAAGAACGGAGCCACCACCACCACCACTACCACCACTACGACCCCGACCACAAAGAGAACAAACAAACCTACCGGCAAACCCAGCGAAAGCAGAAAAAACACGGGTCCCAACACCGGTCCCAACACCGGTCCCAACACCAAGGTCACGGGTCCCAACACCGGTCCCAACACCAATCCCAACACCAATCCCAATACCAATCCCAATACCAATCCCAACACAAATCCATGCACTTGTTCCCTCGTGTCATCGTGATACTGATCCAAAACACCCAACCGATCAGCCCCTCCCTTCCAAGATCGCGTGGTGTTGGATTGGAATGAGGGATTAAGGGATTGAGGGATTGAAAAAAAAATTGGATATGGATAAATGATTCCAATTCCAATTGCGATTGCCATCCTCGTTTTGTGTTGCATTTCAAGTTCTATCGCCGGCGGCATCTTGTTTGCCAGATGCCGCAACCGCGCGTCTTCTGCGTCATCTTCTTCTTCCACCAAGTCGACCCAGGCCCCAACGACCACCCAGGCCCCAACAACCACCCAGGCCCCAACGACCACCCAGGCCCCTACCCCTAAATGGGGTGAATGGAGGTGTATCCGGAACTCTGACAACAAGCTTGTGGACACCATCAACGTTGACACAACGAGGTTTGATCCCGCCAAAGCCTCGTCCCTGTGTGACGGATGGATATCGGCATGTGGCAATTTGCCCCAACGTTGCCGAGCCCAATTTTACCGCTGGTTGGTTTGAATTTAGATCAAAGGTCCCAAATGCACGGACCCACAAACTTAGTACCCATGGATACAAAAAGACAAGACTGCCAAAATCACCAAAATCACCAAAATGAAAAAATGCATCAAGTGCGAACACGTCTTGCCGGTCGAAAACTTCTCGAAGGATGGTCGCAACACCTGCAAGCCGTGCAAACGTCGCCAACAGAAGGAAAAACACGAAGCCGATGCCGCCGCCGGTGAACAGAAAGCATGCAGCGTTTGCAAACAAACCAAACCGCGAAACAAGTTCCACAGCGCCAAATGCAACACTTGCCACCACCGCTCCAAGACTGCCAACAAGGTACAGGCCGTCAAGACCCTTGAGGTGCAGACCGGGGGGGACGTAGACGTCCGCGATCTCGTAAACCAGCCGGAGAAGTGCTGCCAGTGCGGGGACCCCTTCCACAAGGATCGATTCACCTTTACTCAAGGCCGGTTCAGGACCATATGCAAAACGTGTTTCAACGGAAAGGCGTATTACAAAGCGTATCGTGAGCGTCAATGTGCCAAGGACCTCGCCGCCTTCTTGGCCCGGAACGCTAAGGTAGCCAGAGAGTACTGCGCCAAACATCCCGAGCTCATGGAAGCCTACAACGCTCAACGCCGAAACACGCTCGAAGGCCGCTTGCTTTCCATCGAAAACTCTGCTCGCTCGAGAGGCATATTCTTCGACACGTCCAAGAAACCCGAGTTCCTCGTGAACATGGAGCGCCCCTGTGAAGTCTGTGGCCATGATCCGATTCTATACCAAGATGTGACCGATCCGGAAGCCGTCAACGAAACAGCAAAGAACTTGAACGAGCTTCAAGTCGCCAACGGTTTGATGCGGATCGACCACAACTTTGGATTCACTGTCGACAACACGCTGACCGCGTGCAAGCGTTGCAACGTCTACCGCCGAATCCTTGATATCCCAACGTTTCTGTCCAAGGCCAACAACATCGCAAACCAGCATGCTAACACAGAGATCCCGCTTAAAATCGAAATCTGGACTGAGGACGGATGGGGTGCCGGCAAGACACGATCGGGTTTCAAGCACATCGGCAAGTGTCCAAAGGATGTGAAGGCCAGTTTGCCCGAAAATTGTCATTATTGTGGTAATGAAGGTCACAGCGTTGATCGCCTTGATTCCAACAAACCATACACACCCGACAACGCCGTTCGAGCCTGTTGGGATTGCAACAATATCAAAGGTGACTCAAACTACTTCGCGTTCTGAAGCACATGTCCATCATTGCTGGTTTTCAAGCGGAGCACCCCACCATCATTCCCGCTCGTCCCTTCGCCCCCGAGCCGCAGCGTGTTTCCGAGCCGATTGAATCCGGAGAAAGATTGCAACACGGCGACAATCCCCGTTGGAAGTTCGTCGCCGTTTTTGACTCATTTAACACCGACACACTTGTCGCGGTGTACAAGTCAATCACTGACCTAGAACAGGTTCTTGGAGTACAAAACTTGACCATTCACATTCACCGCAGCGATGGCCTGTTGTACGATTGCTGGCGTCTCGAGCATGTGACCGATACCGATCAGAAAGACGTTTTAATGAAGCAAGTCAGGGATGAGCGACAACGTGACTTTGAAGGCTTGTTCTCCAAGAAACTTTCTAAACGCACTGAAAACACCATGTCGTCCACCAGCCCCATCAGTACCGCCCCCATCAGTACCGAACCTAATAGTTCACTCGGGGGTGCGGCGGAGGCAAATACCGCAGAACCCATGACCGCAACGATCGCCAAAAAGCGCCCACTCGAATCAAGCAAACAACCCGCCGAAATTATCCACCAACCCGCCAACCAATCTACCGATTCAACCGCCAAAACTATGAACCAACCTGCCGAACAACTTCAACCAGCCAAGAGATACAAGAAGACCAAGGTGTTTGTTTTTGATAAGCGCCAGGATTCGAAACTCGTCGCTGTGTACCGTACATGGGCCGAAATCGAAGAGAGAGTCGGTACCCGCAATTTTCGCTCAACCGTGCATGCCGCTCAGGATGGTCTGGTGTATGGCCGGTACCAGGTGTTTGCAGATCCCGATTTGGATTCCGAACCGGACCCCCGCGAGAAGGAGACCTTTGAATCCTGGATCCGCGAGCGCAAGAGGAACCGTAAAAGCGCACCATTGTCGAAAAGAAAAGGTGTCAACCTCGTCCCCATCGAGGGAGGACAAGTCCGTTTCTTTGCGACACTCACCGATGCAGCAAGAGAAATTGAGGTTCTTGCCATAGACGTCAGGTCTGCAATCAAGTCTGGGAAACCACTGAAGGGCTTCCTCGTTAGCGAAGTTTTGTAGCAATATTGTCATTCCTTGTCACATAGTTCTTCTCACATAATTCTGGTCACATATTTTTGGTCACATATTTTTGGTCACATTTTTTATTATTTTTTCTTGTCATTTGTTTGTCATGCGCCAGTCCTTGTCTTCATCTTTCGTGTACTTTATGTTCACTTTTTCAATAAAAAACCAAACAAACCCACCCATTCTCGCTCGAAACTGTAGTTCAGACCACTGTGGTCAAGCAGTACAACTTTGATGCATTGCGAATACCCTCAAGGACAGTCTCCTCGTTGTGCTGTACCCTGCAGCTGGTACGGTCCACAACAGCGGAGAATCCAGCGTCAGTTGCCGCAGCAATGGAGAACAAGTTCTTCCCGAGGTCGGGGACATACAAGACGTTGGTGAGTTTGACATTAACTGGCTTCCCACCAACAACTGAGCGGACAACGACATCCCCACGACCAAGTGCATTCACATTTCTGTTGTCAGGGAGCTGCACCTTGTAGGAACCAGAAGCAAACGGAACAAAGGAGGTGAACCACTCCTTGTTGCACGACATGTGCTCACTTGCCCCAGAGTCCAAAACCCAAAACCCTCCCAATCCTTAGTGTAGATAGTGTTGGCGTAAGCCAATCCTCCCATACCAGAGGTAATCCTCAAGATGTTGTAGTTAACGCCGTAGACGTAGCAGCGGACGGGGGCCGTGCCGGTGGCGAGCGTCATCTGCAAGGTGGTGCCTTCGATACGAGACATGTTGATGGTTCCGGAGGGTTGGTGCTCTTCGGGTTTCAAGGCAAATGAGTAGACGTAGATGCCGGTGGCGGGGACACGGGTGTGGTGGAAGTAGGGTTGGACAATGTTGAAGTAGGAAGCCTTGCGGGTGGTGATGCGGTCGTGGGTGTTCAAGGTGATCTTGGCGTCGCTCAAAGGATCGGAACCGGCATACGGGTTGGGTCCCGTGCCGTTGTCGGTGAAGTCACTCCACCGGTTGGCCCCGTTGATGATGTTGGAATTGAGCTGCAGGACCCAGATGAGTTCCTTGACGGGGTGGGACAAGTTGAGGCGGGACCTGACGGCGGAATTCGTAAAAGATTCCGCACCTTGGAACTGGAGCTGTTCGATGAGGTATTTGTGCTGCGACTGGGAGAAGCTGCGACGCTTGTCCTGTTCGAGGAAGATGTAGTCCAAAAACAAGGCCGCGCTCGGGAGGGACGGCTCCGAAATCAAGGGGGTGTTGTCGGAGGTGACGTACAGATCACGGAGAGAGCGGAACGTGACGTTGATCTTGACCTCGTGGTACATCAAGGCGATCAAGGGTAACGCCAATCCAGGGACGCGGTTGAACCAGAACGGAAGCGGGATGTATAAAGTGGTACCCTCAATGCTGGACGCCAAGGTGGTCAACTTGACCGTGTTGCCGATCATGACGTTGTACCCATCTTCCTTCTCGGCCGTCTGGGTCAGTTCATTGCGGATGGTGAGGTACTGGCCGGTGACCCTGTCGATGACGGAACCGCCGATTTCCACCGTGATTTTGTCGATCAAAACATGCCCAATGTTGCAGGTCCAGGCCACTTCTTCACCGGCGTTGGCCGTCAATTGCGGCAGCGTGACTTGGAGGTAACCCTTGTGGACAAGATCACCGTTGCGGGCAACAACACACGTGACCTTTCTTCCGAAATCGAACAGACCCTTGGAACGTCTGTTCCATGGAATCCATGGCGAAGTTGGTGTGCCTTCTGTAGGCCACGTTCCAGAACGTGATCTCCGGGTTCCCGGTCAAGTAAATGTCTTGGGCACCGAACGCTACCAATTGCAAAAGACCACCTCCTGACATGTTTGGATGATGTTTTATTAATGTCTCAAGAAAAAAAAATGAAATAGTTCTGCGTTTGATTCTGTGACACTGAAAACTTGGTTACAACCCTCCGACAGGCCCATTCAGCTTCATCCCTAGTGCGCAGATTCGGTACCTACACAGGCACCGGGTCCTGATATTGCCACGGCTTACAGCGTTGGTCCCATACATGAACGTGGCCCGGGGACATGCCACACCATGGCTGACAATGACGATGGGGTACACCAGCTTGTCCATTTCACAGAGTCGTGTTTGCACGGACCGGGTCGTCTGCAAGTTATCCTTTACGCTCTCGAGATCTTGAAATTCCCGGAACAAATACAGGGTCCACGTAAACCGGCCTCGGACTGGCGGTGCTGATGCATGGTAAGGAATGGGAACTCGCAGGAGTATTTCCGTTATGCTCGGGTGGATCTCGATATGCTGCTGAGGAAGATGATGGAGCAGGCATGTGGCGACGGATGTGGCCGGTCCCGGGATGCGCTCCATGAGTTTGTCCATGATCATCCCCGCCAGCGAAGGGATGCGTCGCACAATTTCGCTCAGCAGTCCCAAATCTCCCTTGGTGATCATGAGCTCCAAGGCTGCGTGCAAGATGCGTGCCGTGGTGCTGGTGTCACACTTGTCTGTTTGCAAGAGGTCGACGATGAGCGTCACAAAGAGGGTCGTGTTGGTGTCCTGGAGCAACATGAGAGTGTGAACGGGTTTGGCGTAGAACCGCTTGTACAGGCTCCGCCGCTGGTTCCGCCGTTTCCAGAAACGCTTGAGGATCTTTTCGCATGTCTTATATATTGACATGACGGGGCGTATAATTAGATGGACTGAAAATTTGCGACCAAAGCAGCAGCCAGATTTGGCATTGGATGAGCGTCAGGATCCAAAACATCCAGATGGGCAATACGGTGGGAGCCCAAGCGAAGACGGAGATGTATTGAACGAGGCCCAAGACCCCTACTAGTAGTCCGACAATCATTCTTTGTGAACTTTCTTTGTGAAATTGACTTTATTACAATTCAGTGTCAGTCAGTCAGTGTCAGTCCAAATCCATTCCCACCAAGGCCAGCACATACGCATCGGCCAAATCATCTTTCTTGTGATATTCGAGGAGGTGTTGTTTCCAGTGCGGGTCCAGGACCTTGAGTACGTTTTCGACCGTGGCCTGCTTCCGGTCCTCGTAGGATGAAATGGTCAGCGTAAAATCGGGTAGGTCGTACTTGGCCGCGGGTGGAATGAAGGTGATGAGCGGGAGCCTGGAGTCCCTGGCCAAGTAGTACTCGTAGAAGGCGCACGAGACCACGTGACTGACCGAATCCATGACGACGTTGCACTTGGGTTGCTTTTCGATGGCGATCACATCGATGGTCGTACCGCCGTTTCCATCCATGAAGGCCCGGACCAAGTCGGCAATGTTCGAGAAATGATCCAGGTCGTAGAGTTCCCATTTCAATATGGTGGCGGGGCGCTCGACGAGGCACAAAGCCATGTTGCGCACCCCAATGTCAACGCCGATCACAGCATTCGTCTTTCTTCGCATGGCTGTTGCTCAGGCAGTGTGTCGTCCGCCCGTCCGGACCCAGCCTCCTTTTATCGTTGAGGAACGTCAGGCCCTGTTTTGCGGATTGGATGGTGTAAACCTTGTTGTGGTCCACCACAAACTGGGTGGTCGAAGCCGCCATGGGCGTCCTGCTCGAGTACACCTGGAAAAAGGAATCAAAGTCCAACCCGTTTTCTGTTTTGTTGACCCCCTTGGACGACACTTTCTCCGTTCGGGTATCACGATCGTGCACGCAGTACGTCTTGGAAGCGAGCTTGACACAATCCGTCCCTTCGAATTCGAGTTTGAAGGCCCCGGGTCGGGTGGGATGCAGGTATTGATCCCTGGTACGCATGTAGTCGGTGCGCATCGAGTCCTTGACAATATCGTCCAATGACGCACCGGCGATTGCCATGTAGAACGAGTCCGTGTCCATGTGACAAAGCTCAAAGCGGGTCGTATCGAGGTACTTGTGGGCGAAATCGTAGTAGAATTCCAGCATCCGGAGCTTGGCCAATGAGTAAACCGCCAGCCCAATTTGGACAGGGATGTTTTGTAACACTCGACGCGGTGCCTTGGCGACCTCAAACACCCCGGGGCCCAGGTGGTCCATCTTGCGGAAGTTTGGGCGCGCAATCTCGGCTTCAATCTTGTTTTCGTCGCAAAACGACACGTTTCTGAATTTGGCGTGGTCCATCAGGAACCGCCTGTAGCCGCTGTTCCCAAACAGCTTGATCATGGCGGCGTGCGCTGGATCGGTGCTCTGGCAACGAGTCACGGACACCATCTCGACAAAGTTTCCAAACACGTGCCGCGGGTCCAGGAACTCAATCACAAGATGCACGGCCGTCAGCTGCAACCCGTGGGCCAAGTACCACCTGAGCACCGTGGAAATCCGAAATGATCTTGGTTTGTTTCCCAATCCGGGCTTTGCAGAACACGCACGGAAATTCGTCCATGGTGGCCTGCAAGGCCTCCGGGGTCTGAAGGTCACAAAGCACAAAGGCGCAGAACGGATCCGGACCCGCGATCCTTGCACAGACTTGCTCCACCGACATGTCCACCACACGGTGGTCCCCGCAGGGGAGTTCTTGTCCCATACACCATAGGTACAAGCTATTGGCGTCGTAGCCCACGATCCTCTCGCAGATCCGCCTTGGATTGTTGCGGATGAAGGTGAGGCCCCGGCACGCATAGTGCGTAAAGACGATGGATGGCCCGGCCACGATCTGGTCTTGAAACAGTTGCAAGAGCTCTGCGTTCACCAAACACAAGGCGGCGTTTTGGCGCCCCAGTTCCCGGTACAAGTAGCGTTCCACCAAACCGGGAAGGGTGACCCCGTCCTTGAACATGTCCAATCCTAGGGTTTCCAAAAAGTGCATGTGAAGGGTGATGGCCCGCACCAAGGGCTCCGTATCGGCCTTGTTGTACAAAACCAGGTAGTCGCGCAACGTCTTCAAACCATTCCGCGCAACAATGTCTCGCATCCTTGGGCACTTGGGCACATACTCGAGCGGGGTGTTGAGCTTGTCGAAACTGTCGAACCACTGGTACGGGAACGGGAGCTTGACCGACTCCCGGAGGCACATGGTGCAGTATTGGTCCATGCTCGTGTGCGGGGTGACGTAATGCATCAAGTCCACAAACACGAGTTGGTCCGTGCTCACGACTTGGTAGCGATTCCCCTTCTTGATGACCCGCACTGACGAACAACCCTGATGCAATAAGGCCTCGAACAAGAACCTCTTCATCAGATTCACGTCGTACATGCTCGAGTTATATCCCACCACGGGCAAGATGTCGAGGTACCTCTGAAAATCATGGTAGACCTTGCTGGATGCTGGAGTGTGGAAGGCCGCTATGGCCAGCTTCCGGAGCGTTTCCAAATACCTCTGACGCATCACGAGCCGGGCAAGCATCTGGAGGTACATGAGATGGTCCACAAACCTATCGACAAGGTCCTGGGCCGCTTGCTCGGAATCCTCTTCCGCCACAAAGCATACGGTTTGGTCGAGGCCCCCGACCTGTAGCTGCTTCAAGGTATGGTGGGCAAAGGCCGGGATATTGCTGGATACGGAGACAGAAACCAGAGCGTGGCGGTGACGCCCCGCGGATTCTTTGACCAAAACAGACTCGCAATCGAAGACGGCAAAAAACGGGTACACATCAGGTACTGCCGCATCCAGGAACGCGGCACGGACCGCTTCCCTTGGGGTTTTCGGTTTGGTGAAGTAAGCATGCTTGGCTATCCGGACGGGCTCGTGCCCTTGGCACTTTTGGGCGTGGACGTTGCGGTACCGGGCTGTTTTGAAAAACTTGTGACACTTCCCGCACTCGTGTTGGCCCAACCACTGCGCGAGATCGGTGATCAAGCTGAAGTGACATCCGTGATCCTTGGACGACGAGAGGATCAAATGCATACTTTTTTCGGAAAAGATGCGCGGCCGCCGGATCAGCTCGTGGTCCTCGCCGTAAACGAAGATCCCCAACTGGAACCGGGCCTCGAAGGAGCCCAGTTCGTCCAATCGAACACCATTTTGCAAGCCACCGGCGAGTTCCCGGGCCTTTTGGGTCGATCGATGTGAAGCGCACTTGTGCAACGTTTGAGCGAGGCATCGGAAGAAACACAGTCGATCATTGTATCCGCCAAAGTGACGCACAAAGCGATTGTACGAGAGCTGCATGCCAGGGCACCCGACTCGCGGGATCCTGTAGACGTACACCACAAAATCCAAGAGTTTGTGAAACTTCCAACGGCTCTCTGGGCGAAACATTCGATAAAACTCTTCTGGTGGCCGACTCGTCCTGAGGACCTTGGTCACACGCCTCTTGAGATCGGTCGTGGAAGTGACCACAGCAGGGGCGTCCAAGATGGTGTTGTTGTCTCGACCGTAAAACGTCCTGAATTCCGGGAAGGGTCCGGTTTGGTCGACCAACACGTAGGAGAAGGCGATGTTGACCTTGTACGCGTGGGGGATCTGCAGGTGGACCTTGACCATCTTGGCCACAAAGTCATCGAACCCTTTCCATTTGAAGTTCCAAATAGATGCCAGAGCGGTCCGCTTTGTGCTGTGCTTGATGGTGATGTTCTGGAGCTTTGGGTTGGTGGTTGAACCCGCGGCGAGATGGTCGAGAAACTTGCTGTACATCAGAGACACGTGACCGTCCATCGGATTGGTGCGGTTGCGCATGCGCTGTATCTTTCGGCGGAACAGGGTCACCACCATCGGGTTGCTCCGCACCCGTTCCAAAAGTTCGTAGTGATCATCGGCCTTGGTTTTCTCCCGCTTTCGTTTGCGGGTGTAACAGCGCCCTTTGAGGCAATATTCAGAGTACAAGGCCCGGGTCTGTGGATTGTCGTGTGTGAGGAGGTTGTTTGGGAGCAGGAGCATATCGGCAGGGATCAGACCAGGCTGACACCGTAATTCTGGGTACTGGTTTCCAGCCGTGAACAATGATGGCATTTTTCGGTCTTTTTTTTTGGGTCGATATGTGTAGTGTGTTTATTGTTTTTTCTTGTGTGTTTATTATGGCGGACGCACCGGGACCAC
>JADGJF010000875.1:0-13890 GCA_027596845.1 Quaeritorhiza haematococci
CTCCCCCCCCTCCTCCTGCACACAAACCGGATCCAAATCCTTCTCAAAAATCGCATCCAGATGCGCTTCCATCGCCAAAATACTCTTAATCTCGGATGGGAGCTTCTTTGTCGTCGGCATGGTGTTGTCTTCGATGCGTCGGAGACGGGAAGCGGTCGTTTCTTCATCCTCACTGGTTTCACCTTCTTCCTTTTCCTCTGTCTCCTCTCCTTCCTCCAACTCCTCACCTTCTTCTCTTTCTTCTCCTTCCTGCATATCTTTCTCTTGCTCCATCTCTCCCGCTCTTTCCTTCTTTTCATCTTCTCCAACACCCTGTCTGTTGCCATCCGTCTCCCTTTCCTCTCGCCACGAATGTTCTTCCCTATCCACCTCCACCGCACGCGAACTTACATCCCCCCCTGCCCCCAAATCCATCACATCATTGCCACTGTCATCGCGACTCGACTCCATATTCGTATTCCCACCAAAAATTCTCAAATACATCCAAGCCCTAAACTCGGCATAAGACGACCACTTCTCCCCCATCTGTTGTCCTTGCGTTGCTTCACCTGACCCCGAGGACACAAGATCTAGAGATCCGGATTCGTCTTCGGGAGGGTTGGTGGCGTGAGAGATGGGAGGGAAGGCGTAGTGTGTACCAGCGCGGATCAGTGTGGAAGGACGGACAGAGCGGGCAGCGAGCTCTGGATGGGTTTGTTTCCCAGGTGAGGAAAAGAGATTGGAATTGGGGTGTGAGCGTACGTGACGAAACGAAAGAGGAGAAAGGAAAATTGTTATGCAGTACGTACCTCGTTCCTCTTGCTCAGCCTGCTGCTGCAACCGTTTCTTCTCGGCGTGGCCTATCAAGGTTTGTCAAGCAAACAACAAAACAGAGAACGTCAGAAAACGGTCAAATAGTCGCATAAGGAAGAGGATGCTCTCATGAACAAAGTCAAAAGGGACATTCAATACTCACGCTGCCTCCTATCCATCTCCCATGCCCAGTACTCCGCCTCACCGGCATCAGCTGTCCAGTAACCCCCACGGTTTCCGAACGCTGCATAATCCCACTTTGCTTGCTGGTTTCTTGAACTCTCTTTATCACCTCCACGCCCGTCAAAGTCCGCATCCGCAAACTGTGCTTGACCCTCTGCACCGTGCTCGTCGCCTTCCTCGTACGCGTACCCATGCCAGTCGTAACCGTACCCATATCCATCCACAGCGGCGTTACTACTTTGCGCGTCGATGTCCATATCTGCAGTTGGTGATCCTTTTTTGGATGTGAGTGCCGAGTCACCCACCTCGTCTTCAAGGCCGCCATTAACAGTTCGGTCTTTGCAACCATCGGAAACGTCGACGTCCACCACGCTAGCACCGTCAGCATCGTCTTTTTTCGCACCAACAGGGACGATTTGCATGCTCGTAGTTGTGTCGGATGGACTTGCTTCTGACAGCTTCAACTTCTTCTTCGGTGGTTGATTCTCCACACCTTCATCTTCACCCTGCTTCTCGCGATCCGCCTCAACCCGCCGAACACCGAAAATCACATTGTTCCCACTGCTTACAGCAGCATCATCGACATCATCATACTGCACCACTTCCCTCCTACCCCCACAAGCGGCCGTTGGCCTCGTTATAACAACAGGAGTGGAAGTGCCTGTTGTAGATGCCTGCATCGCCACGCTACCGTCCTGTTGCTCCTCCCTTCCGCCATCCACATCCATGTACATATCCAACATCATAAACGCTGGCATATCGTCATCATTATGCCTACTTGTCGTGCCCTGTTCCTGAGGAGCATCATAGTCGATCCAGTGGCGCCTCGCGGCCCGGTTTCCTCGACCTTGGCGTTGTTGCTGTTGCTGTTGCCGTTGTTGTTGTTGTAGTTGTGGGGGTTGGCTGGCTTTGTTTTTCTTCTTGTTCTTCCTGTTTCTCTTCTTCTGTGGTGGTGTTGTTTCTGCTGATGCCGTGGCTTGGGGCGTCGAGGCTGCGCTGCTGGTTGTTGTTGTGGAAATCGTTTGTGCGAATTCTCCTGTAGGTTCGGAGCTTTCTCCATCTCCTGCCACACACCCTACCATCGAATTTTGGATCGAATTCTCGGTCAAATCGTTCGCGACAACCCCTTCGAATGTGGGCGCCTCCGCGTGTTCTTGTTGTGCGTACTGTCCGGAATAGTACTGAGCAGTCCAGTATTCGCGACAAGCGCGACACATTCGGGTCGAATCCACGTCGGTTTCTGGTGGATGAGCCTGGCCGTTGGGTTGATATGCGAGCTTCTGATGGCTGAAGTCGTGCGATTCCGAGTGTTGTTCAGAGATGTACTGGGATTCGGGGTCGTGTGCGCTCTCCAGGTTCGCTGTTGCCTGGGTCGGTTCGTACTCTTCCCCCTCTTCAAGCTCCCCTGCCTCCACTTCTTCCCCAACGCATCCTCCATTTTTGTCTTGAGCAACCGGTTGTTCGTGCTGCTGACCCAATTCAGGGAGTTGTTCGGGAACGTATACCGATATCGAGTCGAGTGTACCTTCAAAGTCCGTCGCGAGATCGATCGGTTCAGGCTTCGTTGTTGTCGCGGTCGATCCGTACTGCTCTCTCTCTTCAAGCTCTCCAATTTTGCCCTCTTCAAGCTCTCCACTTTCGCCAACTGCTTCTTCCCCACATTTTTCTCCTTCCGACTGCACATATTGATCCTTATGCTCGGACTGCGGCTCTTGCTGTTCGTACAATGCAGTACCGTCTGGCGTTCCAGATTTGTGGGCAACAGGGAACCCGACAACGCCGATCGTTGTAATAAGCGAGTGAAGGAGCAGGCATGGATCTCGATGTTCCTGGCTTGCGTCTTCTGGATCAGGTTGAGCATGGTTCTTGTTTGCACCTGGGAGGGTGTCGGCAAGGTTTTCGAGCATGCGCAGGACATCCATCGTTGAATATCTCTTCAAAAACGGGGTGAAACTCTGCAAGAGAAGGCGATTCGTAGAAAAGCGCTGGCGGAAGGGGAAAACGACTGCGATTACTGCAAACCCGCAGAAACCATGTGTGGGAGTGTTGTTGGTGAAGCAAAGCTACACAAAGTATAATAAAGTAGCACACAACATTTTTTGTTGATTCCAAAACCATGCTCAAGTCGCGCGCCGCCGCCACCAGACCAGCTGCCGCCCCCGTGCAATCTGAGGAACGCGAGCGATTTTCGACTCCGAGCTCGATAGCCTCTTTTGACATGTCGAACGACGACTACGAAGACGGTGATGAATTGGACCTTGACCAGCTCTTACTTCGTGCTCAGCGCGCCCTGGAGGACAGGCAGAAGGCAATTATGGCATTACCCAAGGACGACAGTCACGAAGAAGTCTTCAAGTAAGGACAAAATCGGCGATGAAGTTTGCTTCTCAGGTGCCCATATCTCGTTGATTACTTTCTATTTGAAGTGCTTCCACTCAATATCACTTTCCTTATCACAGCAAGTTGAAACTCGACGCCGGTATCCAGCTCCCCCTTTCCAGCTCACACCATGCACAACCAATCGAAGGGAAGGAGAGAAAGAAGAACATGTTCATAAACGACTTCAAGGTTGTGGGGCCTTACCTGAATAAAGACCAGAAGGGTGTCGTTAGGTTGGACCCTGGAAGGATTGTCGTCGTGGACCCTTCTTCCTCCTCCTCCTCGTCAGCATCATCATCAACAAAACCGTCAAAGACAAGCGACAAAACGGGCGTCGTGGAAACATTAGTAGTTCAGAAGGCACAAGACGTTATGCCACCAGAACTGGATTACGACCCGAAGAAGCTACCTGTTAGTACATCATCCGTCACCCACGCCGACGGCCTATGAAACGGTTTTCAACCTGTTAGAATTTTACTCATTTGTGAATTCTTTTCGTTGTTGTTTTGTTAAATCAACAGAAAGCGCCCGAGACGGCGGGTCCCAAATGGTTCGACATGGCGGCACCGGAAGTGACGGCGGAAGTGAAGCGCGATCTCCTGATTCTTAAATCTCGAGGTGTCTTGGATCCGAAAAGGCACTACAAACGCGAGAACGACAAGGGTGCTTTGCCAAAGTTTTTCCAGGTAAGGGATCGACGAAAAGTGTCATCCTTCCGTACTCAGCTCATTTACTCGTCAACTACATCATGATTTGGAGCTCATTAGATCCATAACGTTGTTCTAATCTTGTCTCATAACCACATTTTCATCTTCCATAGATTGGGACAATCACGGAAGGCCCGACGGAATTCTACTCCTCCCGTGTGGCTCGGAAAGACCGCAAGCAAACTCTGATCGATGAATTGATGGCAGATGCCGAACGGAAGAGCTACTACAAGAGGAAATTCTTGGAGATTCAGGAAACGAAGCAGAGTGGGACTCGGTCTTGGTACAAGAAGAAGATGCAGAAGAGGAAACCCACATGGCAACAGAGTTAGACCGTTCTGGCTGAACCAGATGAGACTGAACCAACTCGACTGAACGTGAAATATGAAATGTATAGAAATAATAATGTAGAAAAACAAGGGGGAAAACTTTTCCTGGTGACTTCTGAAAGAAAGTCTCGCAATTTGTGTAACCAATCCCCGTCCAACTCGAATTTCTCACTCCGACAAAAGCGACAAAAACACCGAACACGATGATCTCCGCTGAAGACCCCTCAACTGCACACGACATTCACAGCACCCTGCCTAAGACTGCGTATTCATCTACTACCATGCACCAGAAAGAATCAGAAAGGGAGAAATTCACTTTCACCTACCTCCAAAACGCTTCATTACCTGGTTTCAACCACAAGGACACGCAAGACTATCTCTACAAATGGTAACTTGTTCGTGTGCATGTAGTTGCTCAAGTTTTCGCTTCTCTTTTTAACACAATATCACGATCTAACTCGTACCTGTTTTGAAACGATCCATGCCGAAAAAAGGGGAATGCAAGGACACACGTATATGAAGAAATTCTCTTACGACCAGTTCTTCCAACCCTTCGCCTATAAAAACCAATTACAAGACTTTCTACTTGACTTTTTCAATGATCCCAACGTGAATTCACAGTTGAAGGCAAGTATCATATCCTCTCCCTTCGCTCATCATCGGCTCGCAGAACCCGGAATACCGAAGCTTATGTGTCATCTTTCGGTCTCTCTGATTCAAAAGGTTATGGGCTCAATGGACAAATGGGGTTCCCTTGGCACGGTCAAAAGTGTTGAGTGGCAGGAAATGAAGTGTACTGTCACGTCGCTTGATTTCTTTGATAGGCTCCAGACGGCAGGTGAGAAATGCGATAGCTTACCCTGAGATCTGCGCGAGGAAGGGGCAGGAAACAATAGACAAGAGGAGCCAAAGAAGCGGGTGTCCCTGGGACCGGAAGAGGGAAGAGGGAGGCAGTTAACCTTCCATCGTGCCAAATCGATTGATTATAGCGCTGTTTGTGCTGGGATGTATCTGACTATCCCTCATCTGCTTTTCCTTATGTATCGCGGACCATTTAGGAATCCTGCGTTCTACCGGCGAAATCCACAAATGCTTCGATGAATACACAGACATGGGTTTCATCGTTTCAGATGAGCTTCGCAAATGTCTCATAATGCCGGAATCGGAGCACTACACCATTTTCTCCGAGTCGAAGGAAGAGGGCGGAGGAGGAGAACAAGGAGGAGACAGAGACGAGTTTATTTTCCATGTTTTCAGAGCATTGTGTTTGGGTGGGAGAATATGCCAGTTTGAGGATGAGGTTGCGCCGTATTTGGAGACCACCAAGAAGATATACAAGGACCTTGTCAGGTAATGATGCGTCTGGGCGAGGCCGTTCACCTTGAATTCATTTCTTCTTTTCTTTCATGTTCTGGGCTTGACGGAAATCAAAACTCACAAGACACATTTCGTATCCACTCACTCTGCAGCGTCTCCAAAGACCCTAAATCACAAAACCTCCACATCACATCCCCCGTCTACCGCATCACCCATGTCGACAGCTCCAACTCGCCTCTCTTCCCCGTGATGGATTCCGGTCAGGAAAACGTCCAGAACTTCTGCTATGTGGCTGTTGATTTGTTGAGGAGGCATGTAAATGTTTGGTACCATGCTTCAGATTCGTACTATCAGTAGGGGTGTGTGGAGTTCTCTGTCTAGTTCTCTGTTCAATTCTTCACCTGTAATCACCAACCTCACCATGCAAGGCTTTTGGCGTGAGTTGCCGCTTTGAACTCAGTCGTATCTTTTGTAAATAGAAAAGAAAGACCAAAATCTGGGCCAAGTCAAGTATGCCGAAGGAATCGAACGGGTTCCGATTTCTCCCAGAGTGTGACCTTGATGCGTGCATGGATGTGTGCACGAGTTTCCAGAATCAAATATTTTCCGACTCCGCAAATGAATTTTTTTTGTGTGGGTCTCCTGTGTGCCTTCCATATCCCGCCCATTCAAGGCAAAACTTCAAAACTTTGTTGTCGATACCATCGCGATCGGAACCGCGATCGGAACGCGAAAAAGCCGCCGAAAAAACTTGAAATGGAAAACGTAATGGAAGCGGGAAACAGATGTGGGTGAGGTGGAGCGGCGGGCGCTGTATGATCTTGGGTGGGTGGAGAGTGCCTAAGTACCGTCCCTTTCTGTTCTGGTGTCAACTGAGGGATGAATATATAACAAGAGACCAGAAACGATCTGGAATCCAGCAAGCAGAAAACATCACAGCGACCACAACCAACAGCCAATACAAACCATACACGAAAATGAAGTTCATCAACGTCCTCCTGTTCGCCTTGGCGTCCTTGGCGGCATTCGACTTGACCGTCGCATCCCGCTCATCATCCCAAACCGCCCTGACTCTCACCGACTCCTTCCAACCCCGCACCCCCGCCCGTTTCGAACGCCGGCAACCTCAATGGGTCTTCGACCTCTTTACCGCCTTCTTCAAGCTTAAGAACACCGTTCAGATCCACGAAACAGTCTTCGGTTACATCGCCTGCAAGGCAGCCATGGACGTCGACTGGAACGTCCCCGCCAACAAAGAGAAGATGCTCCCTGAAATTAATGCAGATCGAGTCTGGAGAACTTACCCCGAGCTTGCGAACCACCCATCAGGGTTCTACACTTGTGACGCCACGTACGGACCGGGCGTGACTACATTCAACGGGCTTGAGCACTTTGGGACGTTCTACTTCCAGGTTTATGAGCCGAACAAGATGGCGCTCATCAAGGAGATCATTTGTGGGGTGCAGAGGGACGCGAAGGGCAAACAGGCCGTGCGCGATTTCTTGAAGAAGGTTGTTGATCAATTCAAGAAGAATGGGTCAGTCAAAGATGATATTTCGTTTTAGAGGTAGAGGCTGGAGAGGAGAGGTTTGCCGATAGAGACTGGATAGAAACTAGAAATATGGCGGAATTCGGCCCACTGTCATCATCCAGGTGTCGGTGTAATTTTATTATTTCTTCACAACGAATATATACCGAGAACATATTCCATAGCCAGTCCCTTACGACTTCCATACCCTGTTCCATATGCAGTTCCTCACGATTACAAGTCTCAACACGTTTTAACATGGTGGGTGCTGTCAGAGAAACATTTGTCGTTGGTATCTCCTCTTGTCCTTCTCACCTTAAGATGCAGCTGGGCATGGAATGGTCACTCAGGACGTTCGACACTGAACGCTCGTGCGCCCCAAAGATTTCAAGCTCAGTTTGGTTCAAACAACCTGTCTCCCTAGTCTCGTACCCAGACTGTTTTGCCGGACTGCTCGGTGGACACATCGTGCCACTGTCTTCGTTCCAAAACGAACTCGCAGTCCGAGAGCTCCTCCAAAAAAGGTAAAGGGTGAGCTAGGAAGGCGCTCGAAGAGAGTCTGGATTCGAGACTGCTGTCTCCTTTGCTCTCGCAGCTTCCTCGGAATCCCCGCCTCATTGTTGTGGGGGTAGGCGCCGGGTTAGATGGCCAATTTTTATGGGTGACAAAGGTGTGTCGCGAATCCAGGCAAAAATATTTCTCTTGACTGGCTGCACTCCAGACCGCCACAGTGCTGGGCCTCCCTCCTCCATAAAAACTTGGAATCCAGAACCTGATGAACGCGGACGCCGGGTCTTTTGTTATCGCAAGGGTGGATCACGCCAAAGCACCTTTTCTTTTCGCTGGAGCATACGTAGACAGGGAGTGAGGTATTTCCCCCAGATATTTCCCCAAGATCGTAGACATCCTTTTTTGAAAAAAATCAGAGCAATAACCAGAGCACGAGTATATTGTATACGAGAGGACATATGGACATGAAGTTCATCAGCGCGCTCTTGTTCGCTTTGGCATCGGTGGCGGCCTTGGATCTGACAGTCGCATCCCCCACCACATCGCAAACCGCACTGACGGTCACCGACTCCTTCCAGCCCCGCACCCCCGCCCACCTCGAACGCCGTCAACCTCAATGGGTCCTCGATCTTTTTGTGGCATTCTTCAAGCTCCAAAACACCGTCCAAATCCACAAAACAGTCTTCGGGTACATCGCTTGCAAGGCAGCCATGGACGTCGACTGGAACATCCCCGCCAACAAAGAGAAGATGCTCCCTGAACTCGATGACCGTCAAGTCTGGCGTCCATATCCTGAGCTTGCAAATCACCCGTCGGGGTTCTACACCTGTGATGCCGAGTACGGACCGTCCGTGACTACGCCGAACGGTATCACGCACTTTGGGACTTTCTACTTCCAGTTTTATGAGCCGAACAAGATGGCACTGATTAAGGAGATGATTTGTGGGGTGCAGAGGGATGCGAAGGGCAAGGAAGCGGTTCGCGATTTCTTATCGAAGATTGTCGAGCTGATTGGGATGGTCAAAGATGATTTGCCGTTTTAGAAGTAGAGGGGGATTTTCCCGATAGAGCCTGGATAGAAACTAGAAATTGGGACCGTCATTCGGTGTTCGTGCCAGTGTTCGTGTTGTGTGTTTGTATTCAAGGAAAGCAATGATAGACATGATAGACATGTATCTATGCCAGAGTATTTCCATGGTACGCCTTTGCGTCGCGGTTTTACTGAACCTTCACATGTTTCGAATTATCATTCATCAATTCTGCACGTAAAAGGACCCTCCATATGCTTCTCACCAGGAGTCACCAGCCGTCCTAGAATGACGCTTCAATAAGATTTCTCTTGTAGAAGAAGATCGATTCCTGGGGCTTGATGCGGTCTCGTATATGGAGGGGTACATTCCAGGGTACAATCCTGGCCAGAAGGATGTGGTGGTTCGGACGAGGCGGTTGCAGGCTGCGAAGCGGGCACTGGGCAATACTCGCCGGGCGCTCGCCAGGTCAGTTTCACGGAGATTTAGTCTTGTGTTACGCATCAAGGTAATTTCCGAATTTTGCAACTCCGACAGGCGAATTTTTTTTGGATGCGTATCCATGACGCTCTGCCTGGTCCATGGTCCCGCATTCCAGGCAAAATTGTTGCTGCCGAGCAGTGACGGTGAGAAGCAGGTGAGAAATACCGTGAATGACCCACCCGATCAGAGCGTGAACAAAACCAGATCCGGCCATGAGCCATTTCCTCTTCATGGTCGCCGCTGTAAACCAGCAAAATGGTATGGTAAAGCCCCCGAAAAAACTTGGAATCGACGACTGGACGTGGGACGTTTTGTTCACGGCGCCAAAGCACATGCGGTGAGCGGAGCATGAGGAGGTATGAAAGGGAACGCGGGTTTTATTTGTTGCGGATGGTTCAGGGGAAGATCGTATGTGAAGGCAAGTATATATATCAAGGGGTCATGTATGCGAAGATTAGAACAGCAACAACTACGATCGTGTACTAGAAAAGAAACAGACAATCCTACAAAATGAAGTTCATCAGTGCTCTCTTGTTCGCCTTGGCATCGTTGGCGGCCTGGGATTCGACCGTTGCATCCCCCTCCACATCGCAAACCGCCCTGACGCTCACCGACTCCTTCCAACCCCGCACCCCCACCCGCCTCGAACGCCGTCAATTTCAATGGTTAATCAACCTCTTCCTCGCCTACAACAAGCTCCAAAACACCGTCCAAATCCACGAAACCGTCTTCGGATACATCGCTTGCAAGGCATCCATGGACGTCGACTGGAACATCCCCTCCAACAAAGAGAAAATGTTCCCCGAAATCGACGACAGTTTTGACAAATTGCAGGTCTGGCAACCTTACCCCGAGCTTGCGCACCACCCGTCTGGGTTCTACACCTGTGATGCGCGGTACGGGCCGTCGGAGAATTCGTCGAACGGGATTACACACTTTGGGACGTTCTACTTCCAGGTGTATGAACCAAACAAGATGGCGCTCATCAAGGAGATTATTTGTGGGGTGCAAAGGGATGCGAAGGGCAAGCAAGCGGTTCGGGACCTTTTAAAGAAGGTCGTTGAGCAGCTCAAGAAGATTGGGTCAGTTAAAGATGACATTTTGTTTTAGAGATAGAGCGGCTTTCACTGATTAGAAACCAGCATTTAGACCACTTTTGTGACTCAGTTTGGAAGTATGTTCTACTGTCATGAAAACAACTAAAAATACATGTGCTCGAGCATATGCCACAGCTCTCGATGATCATTCTTGCTAGATTACCGTATGCCGCTTGAAAGAGAAGCGGACGCTTGCCTGTCCTCCCTTATTCCTTTCCGACCATACTACAGCACATTCCACCCATTACAGTAAATGCCGTTTCGGGCCTAAAATTTCCGTGCAGTTCAAATCCGTTCTCATCGCAGCGGGTCATTCAAAATGACCAGAGCGAAATGCCGTCTGTGAAATGGTGCTGCCTGGTCATGATGTGTGCCTCATCTTCGCTTTTCTGCCGATTGCGCTCTAGATCCGGATAATGGTAAGTGCTGGAGATAGATCCTTTCATGCAAATCAGACGTTTCGCAGCCAGTGTCTAATGGAGAAATCATAGGGAATTCGAGCACAGGAGGGGCTTTTTGCCCATCTGTGTAATGTCAAGTCTCTTGCCAACGACAAGTCAGTCAAGTCCAACAGACATCAGTTCAAAAGTGGTTCAGCTTTAGTTCAGCTCAACATTCTTTCTCCGCCGGTCTCTTTCCCGCCGCTTCCTCGTTTTGATTTATCGTTACGGTATAAGTCGTTGAGAGGGCAGGGGGGTTGGTGGCCCAATCTTTTTGGGTCTCTTGAAGTGTACTAAGTCTCGCGAATCCAGGCAAAAATTGTTGCTATCAGTGCAGCTGCTAACGCGCAGCACTGCAGCGTCAACAACCGCACCGACCAGAACGCCAAAGAACGCGAAAAACCTTGGAATCAAAGCGCTGATGTGAGGCAGGATGTGAGGCGGACTTCAGGGCCTGCTTCACGGCGGAGGTCGGGCGTTTTGTTCGCGATACTGTGGACAGCGCCAAAGCACGTTCTCTAGGTTTTTCGTGCGTCCAGGGTAATATATTTCAAGAGATGATGGATACCCCTTCCATCACCCATCCCCCCTCTTCGGAGATAAGAGCAACAACCACCACCAACAATAATCGTACACGCAACAAGCAGTCAGATCAAGAATGAAGTTAATCAGCGCGCTCTTGTTCGCTTTGGCATCGGTGGCCGCCTGGGATTTGACCGTCGCATCCCCCGCCACATCGCAAACCGCCCTGACTCTCACCGACTCCTTCCAGCCCCGCACCCCCGCCCGTCTCGAACGCCGGCAATGGATCTTAAACCTTTTTGTCGCCTACTTCAAGCTCAGAAACACCGTCCAAATCCACGAAACCGTCTTCGGATACATCGCCTGCAAGGCAGCCATGGACGTCGACTGGAACATCCCCGCCAACAAAGAGAAGATGCTCCCTGAAATCGATGGCGATAATGTCTTTTACCCTTACCCTGAGCTCGCGAACCACCCGTCGGGGTTTTACACCTGTGATACTCAGTACGGACCGTCGGATGCTACATTCAACGGGATCACGCCGGATATCACACACTTCGGGATGTTCTACTTCCAGGTGTTTGAGCCGAACAAGATGGCGATTATCAAGGAGATTATTTGTGGGGTGCAGAGAGATGCGAAGGGCAAGCAGGCGGTGCGCGACCTTTTGAAGAAGGTTGTTGAGCAGCTCAAGAAGATTGGGTTGGTCAAAGATGATATTAAGTTTTAGAGATAGAGAGACGCTTCTGGATAGAAACTAGCATTTAGACCACTTTTGTGATTCAGTTTGATAGTACTTTTACTGCGCAACTTCGAACAACGCAAGAGCAGTAGGCAGTAAAACACAGTAGTAATCGCAGCGTGACCCGTGCTGGCTAATACGATTGTGTACTGTCGACAGCGAATTGTACTTTTTCAAGATTTTCGTTGGTCTTGAATACCGAAAACCTTTTCGACCTTACACAAGGTCGTTGGCAAATAAGGGGTTAGAGGGGTCGGGTGGATGGGAGAGGTCAAACTTGGTCCTTGGCCGTAGACAGAGACTAGTTCTGATGAAGCAGTTACATTATCGGTGCACTTGTGGCGCATACACCCTCCCAGGATGTGCATTCACATCCCACTTCTTGTGTTTGGAGCGATGACGTATAATTATAACATGGTAAGTAGATTGCTCTCACAACTACCATGGTAAGTAGATTGCTCTCACAACTACATACATCACAATCAACAAACACTCAACACTAACACATCCTCCTCCCTCCCTCATCACCCCAGATCTTCACCCTCGGCATCGTAATCTCCGACCTCGACGCAACATAACACAAGTATCTCGACCCCACCGAGTTCCATTCCACCGAGTGGTTTTTCCGGCCCTTCTCCTCCTCTTCATCATCTGACCTTGAGGACTCGAATAATACGGAAGCGGTTTTAACGAGGTTGATTGGGAGGAGGCGATGCCAAAGGCGAAGAGGACGGCGAGGATTACGGCGTGGTACCGGTTTGGGTTTTTGGTGCATTTGGTGTTTATTGTTGGGGGAGCGACGAGTTGGAGTTTGTTTAACCCGGTGGGGAAGGTGACGATGGATGTGTTTACTTTTACGACTTTGTGGAGGATTGTGTAAGTGTCCATGGATTTCATTGGTATTTTGTCTTTCAAACATTTGGGTTGCGCTTGTTTCGGGTAGTCTGGTTTGACGTTTTTTTTATGGAAACTGATTTAGCGTGTTTCATGATCCCCTTTTTAACCTACAAACGGCGTTACGACACCTCAAACATCCAGCTGGCTCTTCACACTTCCGTACACTCTTATTACTTTCCTCTCCCTCGCCTGCCCTCGCATCCAGTGATTACTGGGGCCTAATTGCGTTCAAACTCTTTATTATGAGTATTGCAAGGAATGGATGTGGATAGGATAGCGTAAAGGTTAGGAAAGTTGACGCATTTTTACTTTGTGTGTGTGGGGGGGGGGGATGACGTTGTGCTGCCGCTGAAATGCCGGGGGTTTAGCAAGACGGTTGGGTATGATTTTGCGAAGTTGGGAAGGGTGTGGTGGGTTTAGGTGGGCAAATCAGTGAGAATGGCATTCTCTGAAAGCAGTCACCTTGAAGACAATGTCCTGATGGTAGACAACACCTCTCTGTTCTACGATGGTGATAGAGTTTGGGCTTTACTCGTTAGCAGTCCAGGTATCACATGTTTTGGACGACGAATCGTCGGAGTTTGAACTCAAACGGGGTGTCCATTCGTGCAGATTGGCGAGGTTTGTGTTCCGTCGTGAGTGATACCAGTATCCAAACCCTTGAAGGTGAAGTCAAAATCCTCGGTATCCAAATATCCAAAGCAACTCACTCTGCACAGTCACTAGCAGTCGATATAAATACCCCAACCCATCACCACCTCTTCCATTTTCAATCTTTCGGCCGTCCAAGTCTACACCGCTCAAGTACACTCACACCAACCTCCGTTTAAACTTATCATGTTCTCGCCTCAAGACCTATCCGTCGGTCTCGTCTACGAAATCCGTCCACCAATCCCTTCCCCACCCCCCCCCCCCCCCCCCCAAAACCCCCCCCCC
>JADGJF010000876.1:0-13881 GCA_027596845.1 Quaeritorhiza haematococci
TTACCCCACCTCCCCCGCATAATACCCACGTCAGTCCCACTTCCCCGATTTTCTCCGCCTGTCTCAAACCAATGGCTGACGAACTTGATCAGAGATTAGAAGAAGTCAAGGCGATGATGCGCGAGGGTGTTGGAGGGTCGATTGAACTGCTAGCGATTGTCGAGGCAGAATGGAATGTTGATATCCAACGGCGCCTCCTGATCGGCTTGCATGAGAATGCATACACGTCGCTTGTATCGTGGGAAACCATGACAAAGACTGAAACTCGATGATTTGATCAAGGAGTTAAGCCTCAAAACAGGTCAGCTTTCTTACTCTCGTTCCAGTCGGTGTTTATGTCCGCCACGAAAACCCCAACCGTGTTTTGTGCATAGCTGCCCCTTGGCCACCTTTCTCACGCAATTTCCTTTTACTTTCAAATTCCAATATGTGAAGGACACAAACGGCTTATTGAGAAGCTGTGGATGCGATTGTAGAAAACCGTGGCAGCTCCCGATTTGACAAGGACCCCCCACCAGATCACCAACGACAAGGCGCTTCTGCAACAGGGGGCACAGGCACCTCCTTCTTCATCACCGTCCTCCTCTATTCGGACAAACCGGGGTGCTGAAGACCACCGTCGCTCCAACGGCGAAGTTCATGGCGACTCTGACAGCGAGGAATATGGGAACTCCGATGGCGAGAAGTCTGACGGTGAGGAACCCAACCTCGAAGACTGGATACGTAAAGCACAGCCAAAGGAACCGAACCACAACTGGGCTCTGAACCACAGAAATCCACCTCATACTTTATAATGCCACCTAACCGCAAAATGAACCTTGGCCAGTCACATACGCGGCTACAAAACCCCATGGCAGGTTCTTGCGGTGGAGGCAATGCAGCCCAATTCGGATTTTGAGTTTGTTTCAGACACGTTTGCAACTACCGCCAGGCTTTTCAATGAGTGTGATGCTGTGACTCTCTACCTTGGTGTTGCGCTCGATAATGCTTCAGCACATCGCCGATGGATCTATGAATCAGTGACGAAGACCAAGGGCAACGCAGACGGCGAGGATAACATTTTGTCGTTACCTTATTACGAGGGCGTGTTTGGGTGGGTGCGGACTGGTTCTTGGCCTTCAGGATCTGTTTCACCTTGTAAGGAATGTTCGTTCACACATCCTGAACCCAAGACGAATCTTGGTTGCTGGGGGTGTTCCGGTGTTCTCACAAATCCTCTTCGATATTCAACGACGCCGAGAATTGAACCTCCCGGGTGCTGTTCCTGGATTTCGAAAACGATATCTTGATGGAAAGTATGCACAGGATGAGGAGGGTGCGGAGTTCCTCATCTCTCCGCCGCTGATCGACGCCGTGAATGCACACCCAGAAGGGAAAGGCCTGGCGTTTCTACTTCAACCATATCAGGATTTATTCCTTGCTCTCATGGACGATGCATCAACAATTTGTTTGAAGGTGTTTCGGCTCTACAAGTCCTTGACCAAGTCGATCCTTCTCAACGGCTATTTTTACATGAATTCCCACGTCCACAGCAATTCTAACAACGTCGCCACCCCAAACTGGCTATCGGCCGAGACCCATGCCGCAACCGTGCAGCTGGCTGTGGGTACCTTACTCTTCTTGCGCCGCATACGCCGCGACTTTCCTGCACTCTACCCTTTAACATCGCGGTTGAACACCTACAGTGTCGGTATGTTTGTTTCTGAACTGCCAAATCCGTTTACGCAACGTCTTCACAACGTCTTTCCCCCATCTGGATCATCCTCTCGGTCTTTTCGGAGCCTGATTTCTATTTCTTTTGGATTCCTTTGCGATACACTCAGAAAACGCAGATGCGCAAGTTGTTCTCAGATGGTTCCAACTCACCAATTCTCCTCGTGGTTTGGCTGCAGCTGTTTTCCGTGAGCACTCTCAAGCCCGGGAGTTTCATTCTGCTGGGTCTATGTCCTTTTGTTGGAGCCTAATCAGGCGGTCTCTCCTGCCTTTCCCGCTTGTCCAAGTCCTATGTGCCCTTTCATTCCGTCGCTGCCCTTATCACCCTACGCGCTTGATCATTCTTCCAAAGGTGATTTCGTCCTCCGTTTTCTTTCCAACAACAAAAACGGACGAGGGGGAGTCTTGTCCGAGTTCAGACCTTCAACGCCCCTGGATGGTGCGTGAGTGCCGATTCATCAGCAAAGATGTCACCATATTGATCAATTTTGGCAATTGAGAAAGAAGAATATAGAGCACTTGCATGAACGTCAATTCGATTCTGACTTGCGACATCACATACTCACTTGGGTTGACATTAGATATATTTTTCCTCTGATATATTGTGTCGTGTTGGTTGAGCACACTACAAACTGAGTTCGAATCTGACTTGTGACATCAAGTGTTCGACGTTTCGGTTAGTTGTTCTTTTTCCTTTTTCCAAAATCACAGTTAAATTGGATGCTTTTGGAATAGTGGATGACAGCCAAGGTCCGGCGAGGACTTCAGGCCACAAATAAAAGACAGATCATCTGCAAGGTCTAATCCGATGAGATTCCACGATTTGAGAGGTTGAGCTATCAGCGATTTGAAAGAACCATGCGCGAGGCGACCTTCCGGACCCCCATGAGCTGGAGGGGTGAGGGAGGAGGCGCTAGCTGCATGATGCGGCATTATAAATGTTTATGAAAACTAATGGCCCAATCTAAAATAGGCCCGAATAGTTAATCTATGATTTGAAATATATTTGGTCGCTGCAAACCATTTCATTTTTCTATGCACTCAAATCGCATCTCATCTCTTCTTTTCTTCAGTCGATGCTCACATATAAAGAAATATATGTCTGGATCTATATTGTTCTGTTTTCCCCATACCTAAGTCCTTATCTTCCCTCATGAAAAAAACCGTTCGTTTTCCATATTGCTATGCCTATAGCTACATGCACAGAATTCCAGCTGCAAATCCGTCGAATAACTGAGACTCCCGGCCTCACCCCATCACTCTTCAACCTCAAACGGCCTCACACCCGCACTAAGTATTCGCCCCACATGCGTAGACTTCGGCGATTCCGTATAATTCCTCAACTCAATCAGCTTTATCACCAACCGACTCGGATTTGCCTCAAACCCACACTGCTGAAGTGATAGCCGTACACGTTTTCGCACAGGTCGAGGAACAAATCCGTCCTGTTGCATATGGCCGCGTTCAAACTCTTCTTGCTCCTGAGATGTTCGCGGGCGTGGACAGAATCCGAGGAAGTCGCAGAATGCGTTTTGGTCGGTTGGAGTTGCGAAAAAGAGGGAGCTGGAGAAGACGGAGAGTTGTGCGATGATTGATGGTGCGATTTGGGGAGTCGATGATATAGGAGAAGGGATAATCAAGGACGTGTCTGTGAAGAGTGTTTGCTGGCGAGTCCGGATGCGCGGCGCGAACATATGAAGTCTTGCGGAAGCTTTTGTGGGTCGTGCAGCGAATAGTGGCTTGAGATGGTTTGCCTCAAACGGGCTGATCAGAACTACCACCGCGTTTTGTTCGCTCGATTCATCACTCTGAGACGATGAACCCCTCTTCAGATTTCCACTTTTCCCATCTTCTGATTCTCGTCTCAGAGTGACCATCCACCTAACCGGACGCAAAAATTCGTCGACGTTGCTGTTTGATCGGCTTTGCACCACGGTGACAAAATTCTTGGTGACGAAGATTTTTGAACTCCATGCAGCCACCTCGACGAGCGACCAGAGAGTCGTATGCTGCAATGCTACAGGAAGAGGAAGGAACTCTCCCGACGAACAATTCATCTCATCATACATTGCCAATCGTCGAAGGGCTTCAGGTAGTGTGGGCACATGCGGCGTTCGCGAACCTGGTCGCTGAACTTGACGAATCTCCTCCAATTCTTGCTCCAATTCCTTTTCTTGCTCTTCGCCGAGCAACTGCGCGTACCGTTTCGCGATGGGAACAAATGTTGAGCATTTATCAACGATCTCATTTCCGACAGTGGAAAATATGTTCTCCACTATTGAAACGTGATCCGGATGCGTCGTAGCCAGACATTCCGTCTTCACGTGACCGTAATGTGCCGATATGATGTCGCCGAGATGCTCCTCCTTCCTCTGTTTGCCGTACAGTTGTTCCAAATCGGTGACCTCATCTTCAGTGCAATTCGTTCCAAACGCGATTTGATTCTCCTTGACCTGCGCCCCTTGCGAAAGGAGCAAGCGTTGGGACGCGTCTCTCCTGCAGAATCCAAGTCCTTGCACTCCCCAATACAGGAATCCATCCTGAGCGACAGAGCAGCTGTTGTCAATGGCCCATCGCATCACATCCATGCTTTCAACAGTGCCACCACTTGTGGAAGATGAGATGAGGTTGTGCACTTCCGCAGAAGCCCAGAAGCACAACGTATGGCCTTGTCCCAAATTCCTCATTCTCATGCACGCTTGCGTCAATCTGTCCTTGGTCACACCTTTGCCCAGAGTAACGGCCGCACACATCCCGATGCTGAATTTCAAATCCGTTCCGCGTGTGTGCACGTCGTCAAGGTAAATCACACATCGATCCAGGCGGGACTTGTACGATGAGAGTTCAAGCGGCATCACTCTGTCCTGCCTATCCTGAACCACCAGATTATCTGAAGCGTCGAAATACACAGCAGCCTCCACTTCCGTTTGCGGCGCCATTCGAAGCCACTCTTTCGCCACCTCTTCGTTGTCGAGCTCCAAAATAAGCGCCCCAACGTCGAGGAGAACACGTTGCTGCGGTGTATCGTTGGTGATAAGTTTGAGGAGCTCTAGACCTGTGATGCAAGGCGGCACGGACCTGTAGTTATTGTTTTCCGGCAGCAAGATGTTCCGGAGCACTTTGCCATTCGTTCCTTCAAGTTCCGGCAAATCGTCCTGTTTGATGTTGAGTGGCAGAAGCAGGCGCATGTCATTCGTTCCACTAAATCCCGTCGTCGAATGGCGGGCTTCTGAGCACAGATCCCATGGGTTCGTGCTGATCTTGAACTCAAACTGCTTGCACTCTTTGACGAACACAACTTTGGTGAGCCAGAAGTTGATGACAGCGGTGTTTCTGCGAAGCATCGGGAATAGAGCGTTTTGGCGCTGGTCGGAATCAGACAAATTGACCCCGTTCAGCTCTTTAACGGAATCTGGCACGGAGGGCACGCGGGCGATCCAACTCTTGTATACGCTCTCCTTCTCGCTGTGTTTTTCCAACAAATCGAAGCACTGTTCCAACTGATCGTCGCTCAATCCGGAATAGTAGTAGCTGAGATAGGTCAAAATAATCGCGACGTCGGGGTGCCCAAACTCGGTACTTTCTGCAGCAACATCTTTTGCTCGGAAGGGAACAGCCATCAAGCGGTGGCCTGTCGGACTGACACCGTAATTCACTCTCCATCGTTTGCCCAGAGCCAGGAGCAACACTCCTTGCGCGATGATCCCCCTTAATGCCAAGATGATGCTTTTCGACGGCGTTCCCGAAGTGAAAAGACTCCCCATTCGATCCACTAAAGATTGTTCAATCGACGGTTCGACCAGAAACTGAAAGAGCGACTCCCGATCCTGCTGTCGAAACTCAAGCAAATCCAAACTCGTTCTGCCTGACATTATGTCCTCTACAATTAGCCTCGATAGCACCTGGTATCCATCAGGAGACAAGAGCCGGAGGTGCGGGAATACGTGGGGCCCCTCCGCGGCTGGTTCGTACTCCACTTGCACCCCTTTCTCACAAAGACTTCGACCATGCCTCCGCACCAGATCCAGAACCGCCTCCACAACCTCGCACCTCGAAGCGCATCCATCCAAAGACTTCTGAGCTCCAACAGTGTAAACGAGTTGGTATTTGAAATGCAGGATTTCGTCCGATTCATCCAGAAGATCGCGAGCATTGTCGCGGAGCCACCGCTGTATTTCCAACGCTTTTTCCCCGTTCATATCACCCATCCGACACTTTTCGAGTGTCTTGAGCTTGGAAGACAAGCGATGTTCAGGCACTGTGATAAAGACGCCTCTTTTCTCCATGCATTCCTTATAGGTAGATAACATCTGCCCGAAATCCAAATCCAAATCGCGTCGGCACGGACAGGTGTAAACGCGTCGATTCAACAACCCACCAATCTTCAGCGCAAGCGAGTTGAAGTTGACCTGGAACAACGATTTCAACACTGTTAAACGAACCATTCGAGCGCCATCCGCGAGGGCTGCAGCAAGCATAGGGATGATGACCGACGTTTTCCCTTCTCCCATGTTGAGTTGCATGACCGTGCTTTTGTTTCCTGGTGGCTCCATCATTTTCAGCGCCACATCGACCTGAACAGGCCGAATCATCACATTCATCTCCAGCTCCAACAACAACCATTCAGGCCGGTCTCGAGGACTCCAATTCTGGTGTCCACCATTTTTGAGCTCTTTCAACAGTTGAGAACGCTTATCTGCCAACGCCAAACAGCGATCCGTGCGTTGTTCATGAGTCCAAACAACAACAAGTCCTCCCAACAGATTTCGGATAGCATCCGGCTCACGATGTGAATTTTCTCGTAGAATCAAAGGAACCAAGACGGAGGGTGTGACTCGACGCCATAAGCCCGCGTGATTCAACGCCTGAGCAACGACGTGCTCAGAAGGAGGCTTGAGTGCATTTTCGAGCACGCTCCAAAGCTTTTGCGACAATTTCTTGTGTAAAAAGAGTGAGCCCTGAAGATTTCCGACGATGTCGGAGGGGATTTGCGAAGGTCCGTCCGACCTCAACGTCTGGTGGAGGCTCCAGCTATGTTGCAAGCCAGCCATGTATTCGGACCTAATTGGACAGGGGTCGGTCGACTCTGCGAACGGAAACGACTCTTCCACATCCATCGATGTCCTTCCGGTATTTCCAGAAGCCGCGATAACATGATCAAAGGGAACACAACCTTCGGAAAAAATTGATGACGCCAAAACGATCATCACACTGTCTTCTGATCTTGATGGGTCTGACATCGGCAAACTCACCCTAAAGCCGTAATTCGTCGCATTGTTGCATTGGACGTGAATGTCAACGTTGGCAAGAGGTGGTGGTGTCTCGCATTCAATACTCTTCAGCACCGTCTCCACATGATCCAAGAATCGAGACAGTCTGTAGTTATCGTACCAGCTCTGAATCACAGCTCGCAATTCTTCGGCGGCGTTGTGCATGTTAATGGTCCTCAAGGACCAGAATCCGTCGGGAATATGTGGTGTAGGCCATTCTTGCTTCAACAGTTGAATCGCGGTATGAACGTCAGCATTGAGCTCTGTCGTGTATGTCCGTGACCGGTCCGTCCGTTCAGACCGCGTAAGTGAGTACTCGGATGAGTAACCGAAATAAGATACATATCCAACGCTGTGTCGGCGAAGGATATTTTCGATCTTGGACTTTGATATTGTCGTTTCGGCAGGTGATGTGTACGCGCGGGTGCGGGGAGGATCGATTCCGTTGAACGCTTGTCGATTGAAGGCGATTCTCTGAAGCGCCATCAAGGGCGCCAACATTAAATCGCCCCGAAACGCCAACACCGAGAGCATGAACGTAAACTCTTTCTGCAATCCTCTCCGCACCACTGAACGCGCGTAGTCGTAGAGATCGATCCAACTATTGCGAAAATCGATTTTGATCCACTCAGATACGGTCATGCTCTCAAATGTTTGTTCAGAAAGGCTTCGAATGTCATCCGTTGTCACCAAATAACTCTTTGGACTAGCCACGGATCCGACATCGCAAAGGCTTCTCTGGGTATATCCAGCAAACGCAAGCCGCCGAACCAAGTCTATAGAATTCTTGAGATCACCAAAACGAAAGTGGGGCCCAAACACCATGCGCACCGAAGGGCGACCTCCAATTCTCTCCTCCATATCCGCCTGAAGCCGCCCTTGTGGCCCGTAGAACTCGCACGACTGCCAATACGCCTTAATGAGCAGTTCCTTTTCCGTCCTTGTTGAAGGATATGTGAGATTTCTTTGCCCCTTGTATGCAAAATCAAGGCGTTTGCTCTCGTCCACGATGAATTGGGCGAGAATGAAGAAAGCATCGTGTGCCGCAAGTGATGAGATGTTCGTCGGCCATTCCACCGACTCCATCACCTTCAAATGCTCGGGGTAATACGTGCGACGAGGTGAAACACTCTTGATAGCGTGGAGAATGTCGACGGCGGCCTGTGTCAATGGTCTACACGTCCAACAGTAAGGGGACTGGAGCAACCTGAGGGCCATCTCCGTACCCATAAGACCCGTAAAAGGGTCAGGCACGACGAAAGATGTATTGGCGTGAAGCAGCGCAAGATAGAGCCATGGTTCGATGCCTTCGTCCCCTCGCAGCTGACGTAGCCGGTGATCGACTTCATAGACGAAAAAGCTCGGTTGCTGAAGTGCTTCTTTTAGCGAGATTGAGATCCTGTGATTCTCTTCGCGTTCCACCTTGTTGTGGGGCATCACCAGCAGCAGCTTCTTAGAGCCTGGTCGATCTTCCTTCAACAACAGTCCTTGTTGCAGCCCCACCAGCGTCCCAATGTACTGGGTTTCAGCGACGCTCATCCCGTGGTACTCTCGCGAACGGACGCAACCATCATCGTCGAGTCGGAACTGATAAAAGTTGGAAACGAATTTGAAAAAAAATGAAGGTAAGTACATATTACCAAAACTTCATCCAAACCAGATTTCTGGACCAAACAGCTTTTCAGACCAAATTCTGAAGATAACATTTCATGGATAAAATACCTGGAGGCCCATTCGTGGGATATCCACAGAAACCCCCAAATCCGGCGGGGATGCAAAAACCTCCACGAAGTCCTTCCACTCAAGGCGACGGAAAACCGTATCGTACAATTGCCCAAACGTCAGACTTTTAATGTCGATCAAATACCGACCAGTTGCGGTCTCCTGGATCTGACTCGTTGCAAGAGAAAGCCTGTATGTCACCGCAGCATCTTCAGCAAAATCCTCGTCCAAAAACTCCACAGGACGAAACACGATGCACTGCTTTTGCTTGTCGAACCAGTGGCTGAAATCGTGTATGAGTCGATGCGGGAGATCTCCAATAAAAAATCGGTGAGGAAAAAGCTCTTGTGTTCTTCCATCCGCCCTTCGTTCTTCAACGACCAAACGCCCATCATGCAACGAAAAGCTGTATGTGGCATTGTGATATGGATGCAGGCTGATGTACGTCCCGCGCTGACCAGCGGCAGGTTGCACTTCAAACGCCATCTTCGAGAATACCCGCTGATAATCCTCGTGCTGCATGATAGCTTCTGGAAGGCATCCAACGGGTTGTCCATCCACTAAGAAAATGCCGCGAACGAGATGGATTTGGAGGAGGGCAGACCGCAATTGATCATGTGAGGTGAAAGTGCAATGAACCCAGCAATCCGCTGGACTGGCATATACGCCCCAAGATCCCAAACTTCCGGTTGCGTAGTCCGACCAGTATTGCCCAACAAAGAGATCGACGCCACTGAACTGGTTCGACAGACATAATTGCCGTAGTTGGTTTTCGATTGACCAACCAATATACCGAACGCGTCTGATCAGATTTCGCTGGAAGATTGACAGAAATCCCATACTGTGGCCAGAGAGAAGCAGCTTATCGTTGATGCGTGAGAGTGATCGGAGCCATGACGCCACATGCTGATCAGTCGCCAAAACCCGGCTAAGATGCGACGAATCAACCCCAAAAGTCAGTGCCGAACATGCCGCAATCTCAACAAGCTTCAGGCGCATCTCATTGACCTCTTTCAGGGGCGCAAGCGTCATCCCTGCGATAACCTCCTCAATCTTATTCTCCCAGTCATTCGTGATGTCCCGACACCGCAGCAAAAGATCCACAGATTCTCTCAAAACTTCTTCGTTAGGCGAGAAATTCGCGACACACGACGTCATGACGATAATGCAGAGCATTGGACAACAGTCGTGCCAATATTCGGCGAAAACCCCCAGCAAGCGATGAAGCAGATCCAAAAACCTCTTGCAAAAAGCCGGGTCACGAAAATCATCATGTGATTCGCGAATCCAATGATGAGGATCGAGAGGACCTCCTTGCGAATGTTCGGGCGTAGGACCGGCTTGCCAAAGGGCCTGGGCGAATAATTCGTAGACCCCTCTCTGCTTCATGTTCAGTGTCCACATCTCCAGAGAGTGCACGATATTTCGCGGTTGAAGTCTGTGCCCCGCACGAAGAGATCCAAAAGCCTCAAACTCCGTCAACGGCAGCTCCGCGGGGCACTCAGATTGTCGGGCAAGTACTTGGTTCTGGGTATGCGAGGTTCCGTCAACAGCCCATTGCAA
Source organism: Quaeritorhiza haematococci (assembly GCA_027596845.1). Taxonomy (NCBI): domain Eukaryota; kingdom Fungi; phylum Chytridiomycota; class Chytridiomycetes; family Quaeritorhizaceae; genus Quaeritorhiza; species Quaeritorhiza haematococci. Next base: position 10,269 of record JADGJF010000876.1, read on the forward strand.
TGTGTCGTAGGGTTTCGGAACTTGAAGAGTGCAGAGAGACCTGATGTCGATCGCTTGGTATTCAACGGTTGCTTTCCTCACTATGTCCACGGCATGGACGTTGTATCCATTCGGCACGACAAAGAAGTCATCGCTGTCGCGCGGATGCCGGCAGTTGTAGTGCGAAACGGTGAATAATTTGGTGGTGCTTCCAAACGAAAAGCGTTGTGAGTATGATGTTTTCCACGATGACAAGGGTCCATACTCGTTCCAAAGCCCCTGCACCACATCCTTGGACGTCGTCTGCGGCGGCAAACGCTTCCAAACATCGCAGCTGACAAAGTACAAGGCGTCCCGGAGTACCGAAAGCTCCCTTGGAACCTGAAGATCGAACACAACTGCGTCCTGGAGAGTTTCGTCCGTAGGAAGGGGACGTTCATACACTTGGACCCTCATATCCTCCATCTTTCTAGTGAGTGGACATTTTGAGCAATGTCCTAGCCACCGACCTTCATCATCATAACATCTGCACGTCATAGACCAAACTTGATTTTGCATGCGGTGGTATTCCGCGCGCTGGGATCGCACCTCCGCTAATTTTTCGGCTGCTTTTCTTTCCGCCTCCTGCAAAATCTCAAGCTTGGTCTGTTGCAAACGTGCACTCGCCCGAGCAAACCGAACCGAGAAGGAGTTCCCCGTAGGCTTCCCACTCTCAATGATGGAAGGGAAGTGGCTCTCGTGGATTCGTCTTTCGAAATATACTCTGATCCGATCAAGGTATTGAAAATCGCTCCGGTCCGTCAACAAGAGGACCTCAACGTGCTTGGGGTACAGCCCGGGATGGTGTTCCGAAAGCAGGTCATGGTTGTCTACCGCGATCTGATCGAGAATCATAACGATGGCGCTGGATGTGAGAACGAGCCTGCTGTATCCAACGGGATCGCACAAGAAGTGCGCTTTCGCTTTATCAACGTAGGTCGTGAGAATTTCGTACAATTGCAGAGACACGTTCCGGTGTTTAATCAGATGTTCGAGACGGTCCTCCATAATCTGAGCTTTCACCCAAACCTCCACATCATATAGAGCCACAAGCAGCTCTTCTTCTCCTTTAGCGTCGGTCAAGGTGGTCACGTTCGGGAATACGGCGAGGGAAGTGTTTCGGGGCTTGCACGCAGGCGCTGACACCCCTTCCGACTGATTGTGTGCAGGTCGATTCGTCGCCGCTTCTATTTCGGGCAAAGCATTGTTCAAGCGCTGTTTGATGTCAGATACGACGTCCAACCGTTCGAAATCCAATGTGGTTTTCGGCCGTGACTCCCTGGCGCAAATATCCTCCCATCGACGATGGACTACCTCCTTCAGTTGGCCCATGTACTGAACCCCCCATCGGTTGATCTCTTCCGCAATCCTCGCGAACCGTACAGAACCGACAGGCTGTTCGCGACAAATATGCTGTAATTTCAACATACGTCGACCAATCTTCGCGAGTAGCTGCATGGCGGTATCTGGATCGACATGACGATGCGACTGCAAGACCTCTCTAACAAGTTCCAGCAAGCACCACAACATCACAAGCTTGAACATAAAGCGCCCTTGCCCCTGCCCGCCCAATTTCTGAGTCAAACTTCGTTCGAGAACGATCTTTATCATCATCCACATCCCAGAGCGTCGAAAAGGTTTGTACGCACTCGACCAGAGAACTCTGTCACGGATTCTTTTGCGAACATTAACGACGCGCTCTGTGGGGCATGCAGCACTTTCGGCAGCGAGGGTTCCCAGTAGCCAGTCGTTGACAAAAATCGGTTTGGAAACGTCCCTGACTTCTTGCACGTCTTTACCCGCCTTCCTCGTATGAGCCGACGCCATTTCCATCGATTCGCGGTACAAAACCTCCAACTGTTCCGCAAAAGACTTCGACTGCAAAAGGCTCAAGTCGTTGATGATGAATCCCAAATGCGGAAAGACACCCTCCAACTCCTCCGCTGGCCCAACCACATCCTTCGCTTCAGCCGCAACCTGAAAAGCCGAAACCAGAGCCTCGCCTGCGTGCATATCCACCACGATCCCAGCATTCTGCGCGCGGATGTAGAGAGGCAAGGATTGGTTCTCCTTCAACGTGGCGAGTTCGTCATGCACAGAGGCCCCCTCCAGAAACGTTTTCCCCCGCCCCTGCAAGTGCTCCCACCGTTCGAACGTGTTTAAAATACCGGAAAGATCTTCGGAGGTGAACTTGGATTGGAAATTCTGCAGGCCGTGCAAGCAGTAATGCAGTAGATATCCCTCCAAGGCTTCATCGTCTTCTATGCTCGGGAGCTTCCGGGGCAAAACGACATGACGGAGAAGGTAAAGCAGGGAATCTGTGCTCAATCCCAAGGTGGATCCTGGGATATCTGGAAAAATCATGGATTTGAAGGAAAGAAGAGCAAGCGTTGGATGGACTGCGTTCTTTGCAAATATATTGAAGCGATTGGCAGATATCTCTACATGGCAGTGCCGAAATAACACATACCATGGATGCCTCCGGATCCACCATCCTCCTGCGGAGTGTTTCCGCCTTGGTTGCACATATTAGACATTGCTCGGCGGTCTGCATGATGAAAGGTATAATGATAAGGTGAGTCTTGGCAAAGAGTGGCCAAGAAAAACAGCTGCGAAGAAACACATCGTTCACGCCGTGACCAAGTTGTACCTTAGGCGTAAGTGAAGCAAAATCCCACGGAGAAAAGAGAGGAATGTCTCGATTGCGACGGTGTCTGATTATCGGCGTCTTTGAGAAAGTGATAGGACCTAAACATGTGCAATCCGTGCGGGGGAAAGTCGGTCAAGATGGACGGGAAGGCCAATGATCTCGGCACTATGCTTACCTGGTTCACAAGTATACAGTGATCCAATCCGTAACCTTGTCACAGGCGCGGATGGTGCGGATATCGCGTATATTTGCCGTGCTCGAAAGGGTTGAAGGATGAATTTCTTGATGTCAGTCGTCCAAATAAGGAAGAGACGTTAGCGCCGCGACACAAAAATGATCCAAACACGGGCGCCGGTTGTGAGTAGCAACGTTGATGCTTACCCTCTTTTTCTCAAACTCTGCAAGAAGTTGAGATTGAACTTCTGTGTGCATGTACCAGGGTCTTTTTCCCCAGCGACCAAAAAGAAAAAAAATCTCAAGGCGCGTGCCGCTTCTCTTCCCAATTTTTCAAAATCCGGAAATTATAGAGGAAAGTTTGCGTTCTAAGTTTCATCCTGCATTTTGCATTGCGGGATGTCAAATTCTCGAAAACTGTCAGTAATCTGTCGGCAATATGTCCTGCACTGCCATATCGAGCGCCAAAAGGCATAGTACTAGGTATGCAACTTCACCAACTTCACAAAAAAATTTCCCTCGTCGGTTTCGAAATCATTGCCGGCTTTCCTGCGTGCATGTAGAGTGTAGTGGTGTTCTTCAATGGACACGGGATGAAGATGATGTTTCGAAAGGAAAATATTTGTCCAAAAATCGAACTCCTCTTTGCGATGTTTTCTTTTTTTCATTCACGGTCAAAGGCACCTTCTTGTTGTGTTTTCTGAAACTACATTCAAGTGCAAACCACGGTCTGCAAAGTGTCTCCGAAATCTACTCCGACAACCCCTGCTC
>JADGJF010000877.1:0-13877 GCA_027596845.1 Quaeritorhiza haematococci
GGGTGGGTGTGTATGGATTAGTGGATGGTAGCTGAGCAGGTGGTGTGGGAAGGATGGGATGAAGAACGGGCGCCAGTTTACGCCTCGTTTGGGACTTCTCGATTTTTTCGTGTGTACGACCGGACGAATGCCCGCATAAAAATGGTACGAGGACGGGGTTTTGTTGACTTTCGATTTATCAGTTTAATTTGCGCAGCCAGGACTAGGTGAATAAATGAAATTTGGTTCTATATACAAAGGTAAATAAATTGCATGTGATGTTAGTAAATAGTATGAAAACCCTCAGCCCACAACCCAGTACTGGCTGTCAAGGAGGTCAAGGTGTATCCAGTCATATCCCGCAGCAATCCCGCAGTTTCCACCACTTCCATAGACTCGATTCTGTCCCCTCAGCTCCTGCCTCCGATCCTCTGCTCCTTATAGTTCGCCTGGAACACCACTAGTATCTTAAACATGTCCCAAAATCGGAATTCAGGCCAAAGAACGTCGATGAAGTGGATGTCGCAGTTCTCCGCGCACTGAAAGCCAGAACATTGTCACAGAACGGAAGATATTAGAAACAGGGGCGAGCATGACAAGCGCAAGGATAGAAAAATGTCACCGTAATCCAGTCCGCATTTCTCACAATAACATACCTGCCATAGCATGAAATCACTTAGTCGTATCTCCCCTGAGGTCCGCACTAGCACATCTAACGGCGGACATCCCTTCGTGAACATATGTTGATCGATCAGATCTTCTGTGCACTCGATTGCACTGGCCCCTTCATCAGCTTTTCCTTCTATACACGATGACGACGACTCTTCAGCAGCATCTGCGGATGGAAGCTGCTTTAAATGCTGGGAACCGCGCACACCATCCACCGCGGCCGAGACAGCCTGTGCGATCTCATCTCGTGATGTGTACGGAAAGCAGATGTTGAGAATTGCGCTATTGTAATTCAAAAGGGCACTCCGTTAGTTTCGAAATCTTTATCATTTTCAATGATGATCTCTATTGGGGAAGATTGCATGAAGGGAAAGAGAGAAGGTAAAGGCTTACCGATCGTTGGCTTTCGTCATTTTCATGGCGTTGAAGGCAGCTTCACGCACGTCCTCGGGAAGTAGGTGTAGTGCTCCAATAACCTGCACCCGGATGCCGTGCTTTTTAATAAACTCGCTGGATGTAATAGACATGAACGGTTAAAATTCAATCAAATCTGTCGCATCCAGAGAAACGAAGGGTTTATGGCTAGCTGCAAGAACTCTGAAACCAACGTGCAAATACCTGTTATTTGCAAATTCCCGGAACTTGGATTTTGCGAGATCCATGAGCGCCTCGACTTCTTCAGGCGGTCTTTTAAAGTTTTCGATACTGAAGGCATAGACAGTCACGACCTGAATGCCGAGCCGCAAACACCATTCCAAAATCTTTTTTCATTGGAAATGGGGAACCAAAGCAACCATGAACGTTAGAGGAAAGTTTCCAACTGATGTTCGCAAACTCCGACTGGACCTGGTCGCTGAGACAAGCTCCACACTGCCCCCTTTCATGCCTCCATCCCCGATTTACTCTCTCCTCGTCATATCGCACGATTAAAAGAATCGCATCCTCACCTCCTCAAGTTTTTTGAACCCGGCCATATGCCCGGCCCCGACTTTGACCCCCAGTCGCCGTGCAAACCTCCTGTTCCCATCCATGATAAACCCAACATGCTGCGGTACGGGTCCCATTTTAGCGAACCGGAACGCAAGATCCTTCACCACTCCGCTGACGGATTTCGTTGTTGAGATCCATAAGCGATGTGCTGCTGCTGCTAAAGCAGTGATTAATGACCGCACAAGGCGGATCGGTAGCCGGAGGGGTCCAGACTTTGCCGCATCGTGTGGGGCGTAGTGGAAGAGGTATGCGGTGAGGACGATAGCGAGGAGGGTGTAGATGGTGCTGGTCGAAGTCGGAAGGTATTCAAGGAGACAGTGGGAGAGGAAATGAAGCCATGACGCAGATGCCCAGGAATGGCAAGCAGTGGCGGGATCGAGTGTGGGTTTGTTGTTGGTGGATGGGATATCGGATATGTGGATCTGGGCGGTTGGCGACAGTTCGGTGCCGACGGCGCGCGGTGATATGGACGCCGCCTTCATCTTGATCGATCGCTAAGAGTCTTGAATCTGCGTTCAATCTCCCTTACACAAAAAAGCAGCTTGTCAAGGAACTCATGGTGAAAAGTTTTGGGGACGATTTCCTTTTTTGGAAGGAGTAGCCCTCTTTCACGTGCGGAAGCGCCGGTTCACCACAGAAAGTCCGGATTTGTTGTGTCGGAGTTCCAAATTCCAATCCGAACTTCTATATGTTTGCTTTTTCCTTTATTCACACGATCTGACCATTTCGATTTCCTAAGACACGCTGTTGAGAAAACTAAGAATATTCTTTGCAGCCCTAATCTCAATTTCTACATACGCCATCCATACTTTCTAGTAATAGTACAGAGGCTGGCAGCAACACCCAATGTCGCTTACGTAGCAGTAGTAATAAGGTCCCCAGTAATCATAGTAGCAGTAGTAAGAGGGGCCGGCGTAATACCAGTAGCATGCAGCTGCATTGGTAAACACAAAAGTTTGTCATTAGTAGTCGGATCGCGGTCCCAAAAGAATAACAAAAGTAAGAATAAAGTCGGTAGACTCGGTACGGTCACTGTACCCCGTTTTACTTACGATAGTACTGACTGACAGCCGCTTCACCTGTTCCGGTAGCAGCGGTTGACATACCCATGCCAGGAGCGGGCATCAGCATATTTCCATTTGGAGGCGCTGGCATGATGGAGGCTATCGCAGGAATTGGCGCCAATGGGTTGCCATTGTTTGCGGGTGGTTGAGCAAACGTCGTGTCCTGGACGAAGGCGAGCATCCACAAGACCAGCACGGCGAGGGTCCAAGTGTTCAAAGCGCGGAAAATGGACATTGTGGGGATCGGCGAGTACCGATAAAGGTATTGAAAATATCGACCTTGTAGCAATCTAGAGACGAAAGGTTTACTCTAGTGTGCGCTCGAGTATGAGTGGTGGAACTTGAATTTGAGCAGACGATGTGTCTTTCCACGATAAGATGGTCCCCTTTTTATAGCCGGCTGCATGATTCAGGCCAACGGTCTTTTTCGGCAAAAGGGTGCACACAAGAAAGGGTCTTCACGGGAGCATGGGAAATTGAAGGTTCACAACAGGCACCATGATCAAGAAGTTTCGACTCCTCGATCTCTACCCATCACTCATCATCATCAAAGACCCTTCAAGGCTTTTCGGCGCACTCCGTTTCGCACTCCATAAAAAGACCGATGTCGACTCAATCTCCTTCCAAAACATACAATCTCTTCAGCTTCTTCAATTCACCTCAATTCTACTGATAGTCAGAATGTTCAGCCCATCCACCCTCCGCACCTTGGTCTTCACCCTCGCCGTTCTCTGCAGTCTCATCTGCCTTCAAATGACGGCCACACTCGCCCAGGCGCTCGGGCCGATGCGCCCCCAACTGAGGACACCTGCTATTGCACGCGCTGCACCAATGCAACCAGTTTCGATGATGCCGCCGCGCTGGAGTCTCACTGCCCCTAAGGCCTCGGCTCCGACTACTGCTCAAACCCTCCAAACCGATGCCTCGGAGAGCGCGGATGGAGTTGCTCCCGTCACAGTGGCGGACGTGGATGTTGGCGCACCTGCCGATGCTCCAGGCGTGAATCAGTTCTATCGTGCGTATTCCCCGTTTTGGTTTTGCAGCTCTTATATTATCGGAATGATACCATTGATCCGCTCATCTTCACATTTCCATTCATCATTTCACAATGGTAGCCGCATGCTACTGGTACTACGCCGGTCCCTCTTACTATTGCTACTACGATTACTGGGGTCCTTACTATTACTGCTACGTGAGCGACATCGGGTGCTGTTGCCAACCTCTCTATTATTATTAATGATCCTCGCGGACAACGTTTAGGATGTGATGTGACGTTTCAAGTTAGAGGAAAGAGAGTTCAGACCAGTATCTGGAAGTCGTTTAGAAAGTGTAGAGTGTAAGATCACGTCGTTGAATATAATCTAAAGTTTAATCCTCGAAAGCGATGATACATGCATTTCTTTTTCATGATAGCGAGATCACAACAAGAAAGAACTGCCAAAAAAGAAGTGAACGCTTTGTGTAACCCAACGTCCAAACTCCGACCATCTTCTCCTTTTTGAACCAGACGTGGGAATCCGAAATGCAAACCGCGACCGCCAACACCTCCGCTCTTCCGAACAACCAAATTGAACCTAACGATGGTCGTTCAGCAAGTGGGACTAATGAGATATTCAAACTGGACAACCTTCGTGCGATGATTGCGAACCAAGTGCAGTCAAGTGGTTAGTGTTCGACAATGGGAGTGTGGGGGGGTCATCTTCGGCACTGGATGTGTGGGTGGACTGTGTTCCCGTTCACATACTTATTTATGCGCTTAAATGAATTGCTATGTCGGTATGCACAAACGTAGAACTCCAGGATTTCATAAAGTATACCCTGCTGTCGGCTGGTAGTTCGTCACAGCAAGGTCAAGAAGAACAGGTCGGTTTGGACCCAGTTGGTGTGATTTCGACGATCATGAACTGATTTAATAAATCACGCAGATTGTTTATTCTTGTAACGGCAACAGATCAAGTCCCTCCTCACAAGCACCGGTCTTATCGATCAACTTTCTGAGCACCTTTTGAAGACACTGAGGTTTGGAGATCTGGATTATCAGCTTTTTTTTTTTGGTTAGCTTCCCTTTTTCAATCATCATTGAAGATACCCAAACACCCTTTCGAGACTAGTATTCAAGATGAAAATCCACCACCACGAATTCCCTCAACCATGCCCAACCAACAACAACAGCCAAACCCCACCAACCCTCCACTCCCCACCACGCCCATCGCGGTCCCCTCACCATCAAACCTCCCCACAATCAAAACAGCCATCACAATCACCCCCACAGCATCCAAAGACAACCTCACTAACCCCGCACCCGCTCCCCCTCCTGGTCTTCCCACCGCGTCAAAATACACAACCGCACCATCTTCCCCGCCTTCGTCATCAGTTAGGCCAGTGCTCCGAGACTTGCTTAACAAGGCACCGCTGAGTTCGGCGATCCCTAATAGTGGATCCGGATTTGGTGGGCTCGTTGGGAGGGATATGAATACGGAGCGGGGTATGATCGGACATGATGCTTTGAGGGATTATTTGAGACCAGGGAAACGGTATCTCTCGATCCGGGTTGGGAAGGGGAAGGCGTTTTTGGGTGCGCCAGAGTTGGCGGAGGTAGGTACACGGCGGGTGCGAAAGGCGGGAGAGGGAGGGCAGGGGAAGTGTCCGTTTTGATCATAGATATGAAACTTGCGTGTTGTATTCACATGATATTTGGCTCTTTCTAATCTTTTTTTGTTGCATGTGGGGATTATATTACGTTCGGACAGGACGCTTCTTCATCGCTGATGGTTCACGTACGATGGCGTACCCATCGCTTTCAGTCGGCTCCCGTTTTGAGCCGTACAGAACCGACTTTTGATGAACATTTCCTCATCGAATTGCAGGTGTGAGATCAACGTCTTCTCCACCCCCCCCCTCTCTCTATCATTTCTGCCTCTCCACACAAACCCCCCAAAAAGATCCCCACATGACTAAAAGACACCAACTCTTTCTTCAGTAGTCAAAAGACCCACTCCTCCTCTCAACCTGGCGCGACCCAATCCACTTCACCGTCACCCGTTCCGAGACAAAACAATCCCTTCCCCCCACCGGATCCGCATCCCCACATCCCTCTTCAGAACCCAACCACCACCACCACCATCACCATTTCGTGCAGAAAACACTTGTTGGGACGCGGAATATTGAGTGGAGGAATATATTTTTGGGGGGTGGGGTTGGAGGTGGAGGTGGTCTGGGGAGGTTTGGTCGAACTCAACGACGGGACAGCTCAAGGAATAATGAAGCGGGTGTGCCGTTGCAGTCGCAACAGCTTGTGGATTTGAGGGATATACATAATAATCAGCTTACGGTTGGGTTGTTGGAAGTGACGATGGAGGTTTTGGGGTGTGATGATGGGGGTGGGATTGCGCCGGAGGATTTGGATTTTCAGGTATGGATCAGGTTTCGCTTTCGATACTCCTTGACGAGTGTTTTCCCGATTTTGAGGAAACGCGTGAAAAAGACTTGGTGAACCCACCACAGCCGATCCAAATCATTAAATTCATTCTGTTAATTTGTTTGTTAACCCATTTCATCACCAACCATGCACTCAAAGCTCCGCAAAGAACAACGCCACGACACCGAATCCGACCGCCTCTTCTACGCATACGCCAAAAAATGGTGGAACGATTTCGTGCAAGTGCGGCCTGAGCATGCAGACCGCCTCGTCAAAGTATTTGCGAATGCAGAACCAATACCTGCCACGAAAGTTGTTGTTGCTCCGATCCCAGCCCGTGCGGATGTTGGGGCTGGTGGGCTTGGATACGAGGTTGAGCATACGTATAAGAACCGGAGGGAGCCTGTGACGAATTTTGTGGTGCCTGTTCAGAGTATGTGGGGGTGAGGGGGGTTGGGAGTTTTTTCAAAGAAGGGATGCGAAGCAATGTGGTTGGATGCTTACACATTTCGTTTTCTGTGCGTGTAGGCGAGCTGATTGAAACACCGTTGCATGCTGCCCGGTTTGTGTCGTTGCTTGGGTTCGAGAGGATGCAGGATGTTGGTGAATCAAGGTATTTCGGCAAGTTTCTCACCTCTGAGTCTTGTCGGGAAATTTAGTCCAAAAATGTGTCCAGCGATAGACTTTATCTTTAATCCATCCTTCTCTTACGCCTCTCGTTATTATAGGTTGGACATTTGGCAAGACACGCACACTTTCTTGTCACTCGGCAAGGGTGATTGCCAGGACCACGCGGTTTTGCTGTGCGGCTTGCTTTTAGGTACAAATAGGAAGTTTTTTCACCATCTGAATATCAACTCGGAACCAAATGCTTACACGATATTCTGAAATGCTTTGGTTCGCGGTCGGAAAAAGGCTTCTCGATGGACGCATACGTTACGTGTGGACTAGACAGATCTAATAACGCTCATGTTTGGGTCACGACGATCGGTGCTGATGGTAATGTTCCACTTGCCTTGTTTTTTTTTTTTTGTTTCGTTCTCATTCTTATCACCAGTAATGCCGTCGGTTCTCGTCTACTAATCATTTTCAACACTTTTCTCCCTTATTTTTTGCACTTGACTTTCTTCTGTCGGCATCTCATCCAGGTCAGGTGACGTTTTGGGAGTCCCTAACCGGAGCCAGGTATCTTCATGTCAAGAACGGCTACGACGACGAGTTTGGTGTACGGGAAAGGAGTTACAATATTGAAAGAAGGAGGGTCAGTTGCAAGTTTCAGGTAACCTCTTGCTCTGTTTATAAAGGTAGACCGGTGAACACCTTATTCATATTTTTCGGGTCCTCCAACACATAATTAACAGCATGTGAGTCGCTCATCAAGCAACCCTTCGCGGAAGCAACAACAATCATCCCCCCAGACGCCGCAACATCCGTTTCGAACGGTTGGATGCTGCTTCAATCATGAAGCGTTTTATGCTAATATTCAGGTAGGGGTTTTATTTTTGTTTCATTGCCGCTTATTTTTTTTTCTGGTATGCAATCATCGACAGACGAAAGGGTGCAATCAAGACTAAACACGTTGCTCTGCCCCCCATTGTTGAATATCAAAAATGATCTCCAAAGCCATCGGATTCGATTGACGAATGCGATTTTGATTTCGGAGACCAGGCAAAGTGGAAAGAGATGTCGCGTGATGCGATCTTCTCCATGAAAAGGTACCTTGCTGTGGGCGGATACAACATCCTCATCGTCCACGAATTTTTCACGGTTCATGCAATGAAACAGAAAACCCCCGAAAACAGTCATGCAGACTAAAACCACCTTTACTCTTCGCGTTTCGCGAAACTTTCCTTTTCAAGATCCTTCTACCCCTCCTTCCCCATCATGCCGCACCCACTCACTCTCCCTCAAGCCTCCACCCCACCCCCCTTCTCCATATCCTTCAACTCCTCCCCCGCATCCCACTCGCTTCCACTCCCTAAATCAGAAAGGGACCTCGAAATCTCTCTTCGTCAACACCTCGCCCACCACCGCGAAGATCACGAACTCCCTGCCACGTCGTGGGATTCGGATTTGTCTTACCTTCTTGGACAGCGATTGTGGGAATATGAAATGGAGCGGGTTGGGATGGTTTCCGGACTGGTTGGAAGGGTTGGGGTGCTGACAGATGGAGGGGTTGGGGAGGAACGGGATGGAACAGGCGGGCGAAGGGAACGCGAGGGTCGGCGATATGGAGACAATGAAAATTATCGAGATCAAGGAAATGGTGGAGCTCTTACCGAAACACGAGCAGCCGTAGGAGGAGGACGCGCGAGGTTTTTCGAAGAAGGGTAATGTTCAAATATTTTAATATTCCTCCCTAATCCCTTCTTCATTGAACGTGACTTGACAATATTCCTCTTCAACACGTCTCAGGGTCAAGCGACTCATTCCCGAAGGGCATATGTTTAAGGTAAGGGGAAACAGCGCGTCATTTGTACCTATGTTTCCGGTATTGGGACTCTTAACCTTCCATCTGGCTATTACGTACATTCCACTTTATGCGACCGTATCAATGCGGGCCGATACCTCGTGCTACGAACAGGGCTTTCCCATCCACTTCAATCACTACCATGCCGCACGCATCTTTGCAGCCATGCTGCGAGCGCCGGCTTGCAGGGACATCTTCCTGACACGGGGCGATAAGGTGAATTTTCAGCACCATCATCATCTTGTTGCAACTACCTAATGATTTTGTAGACTCATCGCCATCCTACCTCCGTGATGAAATCCACAACCTCCCAATATGTTTGAAAAAAACCAGGTCCGATTCTCATTAAGAGCGCGCCTATTTCCATATGCGGAATCAGCTTGTTCATGTTGGGTCATGGTTGCAGTCCGGTACAAACCGGTTTCTTGACCCGTAAAACTCGAGAGAAATATGGCTGATATGATTAATTCCAGGATATTTTTTTGAAAGTCGCGAGTAAACAAGTCAAAAGAATCAAACTCTACATGGATACTTTCTCTTTGCCTAGGGTGGACTCGATATATATAGTTCGTTTCTGTGGGATAGGTGGGCTACGTGGGAAGGCCGCCCCGCCTCTTGCACAATCCCTTCGACCTTGAGCTGTCCCTTGAATCTCACACACTGACTTCGAGTGTTGATTGCAGTGCTTTGATCCCTTGGTGAAAACATGCATGTATTCGCAACTATAAAACGGACAGCCTCCTCTTCAGTTTACTATCCAAGATATAAAGCACTTCTCTTCACTCATACAAATTCAGCTCATCTTTCGAACTATGGCCGCCAATAAACTCTCTGTCCGCTCCCTTCGCATCTGGTACATCGCCTTCCTCATCTTGGGGACGCTCGCTTGCATGCGGATGATTGTCGCCCAAGCGGTTGACGACAACAACAATAACAGCGATGCCCAACCCAACGTTCCAAACACGAACGGCCCCGCAATGCCAACGCCTGGCCCTCTTCTTGCGCCTCCACAGGGCATGATGGCTCCCTTTCCGAGAGGTAGAGCCCCCGCAGGCTTCAGTGGGCAACCTGGAATCACTCAATATCGTAAGTGGACCATTGCTTCGCCGAGCATTTCATTGAAAAAGACATCTGAGGACTGGTTTTGCTAAGTTTAAGACGACATTTCATGTCTCCAGCTGCCTGTTATTACTACTACGCCGGCCCGGCTCAATACTGCTACTACGACCTTTGGGGGCCTTACTACTACTGCTACATCAGCGACATCGGGTGCTGCTGCCAGCCGTTGTATTAATACTGACCTATGTACTTCATGCAGTGGAAATACCGAAGTAGAGCAAGTTTTAGAAGTGTTCAAAGAAGTGTTCTCCCGAGTTGAGAAACGGGAAGTGTTTCCATAAATATATAAATCATCATAAAATCGAAATGTTAACCCGTTGAGTTGTCATCTTATATATATGTATTGAGAGAAATATCATGCTCATACAGAAGCGCGAACGGGAAAAATGTCAGTCAAGGAACAGGGAGGGTTTCATCATGAAGTATGCAATTGGAACATGAGCTTGTCGACTTGTCGTTATAAATTGCTGAGTGTCGATATCAGGCTTTGCAAAAAGAGCGAACAGAAGAAAGCAACAACAAGAACGACATGCTGCGCTGAAAAGTCTGTAATTAGTCTGGAACCTACACCCCTTCCAAGTGATTTGCGTGCTTCACATTCACAGTTCGTTATTGCAATAGCCGTCGCGTTCACTTGGGAAGGCGCTGATCCATAGCGGATCTATATATCTATACTATACTGGTTTGGATTTTCGTCCAGTTTTCAGGAATGTCTCCCAGCTTTATTTCCCGGGAATGTCCTGCAACCAATCTGTCTCCCTGAGCATTTACACGATCAAACCCCCACTGAAGCAAAGGAAGACGACGTTCTATCACAGGAACACATGCTCTTTGGTATGTGGGGAAGGGGTCCGATCCCTGTTCTCATTTGTGACCATTCATGGCTATAAAACAGACGTAATCCTGCCGCATAACGCACAACACACAATACAAGAAAGATAGACAGTTGTCTCCTGCCGACTTGATACATCTTACCTGCTCTCTGAAATCATGGTTTCAGCCTCCCTCACTCTCCGCGGTCTCGGCGTCTGGTACATCGCCCTCCTTATCCTCAGTACTCTCGCCTACATGCAAACAATGTGCATCGCCCAAGCCGTTGGCGCCAACGAAAACACGCCAGCTGTGCATTCCGCCGAGACTGGCACGGAGAGCCCTGCAACTCCCATGCCAGCGCCTGGTCTGTTCGTCGCACCACCTCCACAGGGCATGATGAGGACTCCGTTCCCTAGGACCCCCGCCACCATCGGTATGCAGCCTGGAATGCCTGGAACTAATCAATATCGTAAGTTGACAAATTTTGTACTCGCTGCTCCCTTTCTGCCCTGCTCGCAAATTCTGGCTTGATTTTCAAACATTCCAATCTTTTATCCACCAGCCGATTGCTACTATTACTATGCCGGCCCCGCTCAATACTGCTACTATAATATCTGGGGCCCTAACTACTACTGCTACGTAAGCACCATTGGGTGCTGTTGCCAGCCTTTGTGATGAGCAGAAGTGGTTTCACCCTTGACTATGTGACTTGCGGATTTTAACAATGTTAAGAAGTGTTCATTCATGTAATACGAGACAGTGAGTTTATGCCAAGGTGTTTGCATTTGAAGAAAAATATCGCCTTTAGACAGCAAAATGGAACCCAAAGCAGATAAGTATTTGTCGGGCAGAGTTCACGCAGTGTCAAAGAAACGACAGAATATGGTCCAGTAATACAATATCCACAAGTGTATCATAAATCATAAAGCATGTTTGATTTCCTTTTCCGTCATGGATGCGGGGGAGAATAATTCCGCCGCGAGATTCCTTCACTGATGGGGGTGTGAAGCATGCAACTGGTGCGAGATTCATGAAGGGAGAAAATAAATAAATGCCCCAAACGAGATATCTACTCTCGAGATATGCGCATATCATCCTTGCACAGGAGCCATGCTTATGTTCGTGAATGCCGCCACTGATCTAATATCCACCGGTGCAGTAGACCTTGAGCGTTAGTAGCTTCGTCATCTGTCACCTTCCACATTATTCAGTTTTTCTTGCTTGAAGTTTGCATCCAGTTGAGATCAATACAGCCCGAACCCAAATACTTTTCCCTTCCAAATCCCCCGTCCGAATTGGAATGTTTGTAAATGACAACATCCAACACTGATCTAACATGGTTGAGAACAGTCGAGCACCCCTAGCTTTGTCGATATCTGTCCCCGTCCACGTTTTTCTTTTTCTTGCTTGAAGTTTGCATCTGGTTGAGATCTACGGCGTACGCCCATGTATCTTTCCCTTCCAAACCCCCATCAAATGTTCATAAATACCAACATTCAACATCGTCAAGTGCAGTTGAATGCCAGGAACTTCATTCAGAATGCGCGTTATTGTTTTCCTTGGTTAAAGTTTGCGTCCAGTTGAGAACTTGAGATCCACGCCCAAAAGACTTTTCCTTTCTGCATACGCGTTTCTGTCTCTCTCAAACCATGATCATGGTTTTTGCCTTCTGCTGCCTTGTTTCTTCGGAGGCCTTAGGGGGCATAAAACTTTCCAGATCATGTCCCCTGTCTGCCCGGATTGCCCTGAATCCTTTGTCTCTGCCAGGTGGCATTGCTTCTTCCTCATTTTCGATTTTCCACAGTACTTTTTCTCCTTTGCTCCCATGCTTCCTCTCTCTGCATTGCCTCAAATTCGTCATTTCCGATCTTCCACAGTAACTTTCTCCTTTGCTCGCATGTCTTTTCTCTGCTCATTGCGTCAGAATCCTGATTCTTCGTCTTCCATAGCATATTTCTTCGTTTTCGCATGCCTCGTGATTCCTTTTGCCTCCTCTCACTACCAATTGCTTCGGAATCCTCCTTCACATTCGTCCTGAGGCTCATCAGCATCTTTCCCTTGTTGCTGGCATGCCTCGCAATCATCTGTGACTCCCCTCTGAGACTCTGCCAATTGCTGAATTCATCTGCATCAGCATTTTCTCTCTTGCTCGCTTGCCTCGAGAGCATCTTTGCCTTGTCTGTCTGATAATTGTTTCATAATTCGTGAAGTTATCATCGTCAGCATTTTCTCTCTTGCTTGCTTGCCTCAAGATCATCTTTGCCTTGTCTGTCTGATAATTGCTTCATAATTCCTGAAGTTCGTCGTCGTCAGCACTTTCTCTCTTTGCCTTGTTTGTCTGATATGAGATCCACCGTGACCATGCGGTATCAAATCCATTCTCTCATCTCTGCAAAATCCTTTCACCAGAGCTGAATCTATTGATTTATCGATCTCCCTTTCGCCGAGCTCGATAGTCCTCTTTCTCTATGTACTGGTCACATTTGGACTCCTTCTGAATGTGGACCATCTCAGTCATGAAGTTTGGTGAATCACGCACCTCCTATGGTCCCGCATGTATATATGACACGGCCGTCTTCTGGAAATCGACCTGGAAATCAACGTACATGGATGGGCTCCGACTGGTGGTAAGTTTAAGGATGCGTACGGTGTGTGTTGAGGGTGACTGAGGAGGTTGAGGAGCTCCGAGACAGCGCTGCCCAAATCAATTCCTTTGTCATCTGTTACTCCGCTCGAATCCCGCACACCACCTCCTCAATCATGGAGATATCAACCCGCGATCGCAACCACTCACCGACACCGACCGAAACGCACATCCAACGCGGTTTGCAACTCAGAAACTCCGGTCACTTGGAGCTATGAGTTGTCGGCGTTTTCACTCCCAAGTACTCTCAAGTTGCCGACGGAAATGGCAGACGTCAAGTATGTTTACATCAACTACCCTAAACTCACACTTCGCACCTCTAACTGTTGATGATTGTCACGAAAAGCTCCTTTGCTGAACTCTCAATACTCATCCCGGCTCAACACACTTCACTGGGAAGTCCACTACACCGGCATTCCTCACACAAAGTGGCTACTCATGCACACCTCTGAGCTCTCCACCCCTCCAGACGACGACGATGAGAGGAACCGAGGAGTCAAAGGGTTCGTTACGAACAAGTTTCAACTTGATCTCGCTCCATAACCGACTGCTATTCGCGAAATATCACCGCAACTCGGAGGATCCAAACCGTCTGATCTGGGAGTGTCTTTTGGAGCGTTCGCCGAGCCAGTAAATATCCACGTGCCAGGTGCTCCGTGCGTGCCCTAAGGTAAGGGGCGGGAGAGAATTACGCGTGTGGGGGATTGGGGG
>JADGJF010000878.1:0-13876 GCA_027596845.1 Quaeritorhiza haematococci
GACGGCCACGAAGATAAGTGGCTCGTTAAAGTATCCCCGACACTTGACTGTCGGTCCATAGAATATGCTGTTGGTAAGGCGTGGATCATTAGTCGTGGGGGTAGAATCACGGAGTAAGGGAAAAGCGAGGCGAGTGCCGCGGTTGTTACGGGAAGTATGCACGACGACGATGATAATGATTCAGGTTTGTATGGAGGAAACCCCAATTCGGGGCTCGAGCTCCCATCGCTAGTGTCGGGGGAGGATGCAGCTGATAGATGTGAATGTGTTGGTGATGTGGAAGGAGGGAAGAGGCACGTTGAGGGGAAGAATGGTGGTGGTGTTTGTTCCTGCCTCTGTGAAAACGCCGGAGTATCGCAATTCTCTTGATGCTGATCATAATCTGAATCGGATGCGTTTTCGTGTGGTGTTTGTGGTGATCTGGATGGACTCGGAGATGGGAGAGCTGGCTTTGGAGAGGGGGGCTCATAACCCGCCGCGATAAAGTCGTTGGTATCATCCCAGAATTCGAAATACTCGTGGAAAGTGTTCTCCAGGGACGAAACTTTACGGATCGATGCATGAGCGGGAGAGAGCGGAGGGGGAGCGGAGGGGTATGGGAGGCGGTATGTTAGCATAACGAGCATTTCTATCCACCACATCGATGGAAAGCAGAGGCCGCAGCCATAGCTCATGACCAGTTTCAAAGTTTCCCGTTGAAGCGGTTCCCGACAAAGGCGATGAACCCAAAGATAATGAAACTGCATGACTTACCACAATCGTCTTTCGAAATAGTCATCTTATCGATTTCGTTCAAGCTGGCTAAACCTACTGCACGTATTATGGGCAAACGGCAACCTCAAGATTTGGATGGGCGATTGAGTGGAATGAGGGGGATTCTGAACCGCAACTGTTTTCTTTTGTAGTCGTGGCGAGGAAGAAAATATCCGGGATTCCGACTTGAACTGAGGGCACCTCGATATTTTGCGGTTTGATGTCAAGCCCCACCTTACAGCTGCATGGTTGGGACGTACACTGAACGCATTTGGGTTGGGCTTGTAGATCTGGGCCCTTGGGTTTTTTTGGGGCTGTTCAAGTCGGAGCCTGAGTTGAAGCTGACCCCACCAG
This sequence comes from Quaeritorhiza haematococci, assembly GCA_027596845.1. Classification (NCBI taxonomy): domain Eukaryota; kingdom Fungi; phylum Chytridiomycota; class Chytridiomycetes; family Quaeritorhizaceae; genus Quaeritorhiza; species Quaeritorhiza haematococci. The sequence goes on from JADGJF010000878.1 coordinate 1,108, forward strand.
CCTGCCCACCAACATGCAGGCGGGGTGTTTGAGAATCTGCATTTGGTTGAGTAGTGTGTTTGATGACTCAGACGAGAAAAAGAAGAACACAGAGAAGACCGTTTACTTGCAGAAATGCAACAGATAACGAGCAGACGGTGGGCGGACTCGAAGCAACTTGGTCGCGTTTTCGGAGGCTTTGTTGCAAAGGAACTCTCATCCCTCGCAGCTTGCCGCTTGCTGCGTACACTAGCGATCCTGTGGGGCAAAGGAACAGGACTTGTAAACAAAGAACCGAAATGATTTGCACCAACCACAGGAATTATTTCCGTGGAATGTAGACAGACCCCTGCTCAGAACCCAGCGCAAGACCAACAGCACTTGAACTTGAATGGAACCTCCCATGGATCGGCTAACAAATCCCTTTTCCAGGGCGAAGATCTTTGAGACAAAAGATAAAGAGTGCATGTTGGGAGACGCGTGCATCTTTGGTACATCTTGCAGCATTGCAAATCAACGATAATCAAACAAAACATGTGACTTGAGGTGATCGACACTATCTAACAAATTAAAAATTGTGTGTGACGTGTGACTCTGTGCTACCCCCAATTCCTTCCCCTCTGCGACCAGCCACGTGACACCGTCCACTCCCGTTCTCTCTCGAGCTCATCCCGTCCCTGCTCAAACCGCTGCTGCTGCTGAACCGAAGCAACCGCCTGACTCAAATCCGCATTCTGCTGTTCCAACTTTTGTATCCTCGCACACATCTGTTCCTCCCTTGCAGACCACACCCTTCTCTCAGCCTCCAACACCGCGATCCGGAGGTTCAATTCCGAACGCTCGTCTTCGAGTTGGGAAACTTGCTCGGTGTAGGTTTCGATCTTTTCGGATTTGCGTTGGCGGGCACGTCGGGCAGCTGCGGTGTTGAGGATGCGTCGTTGTCGGCGTTTTTCGCGGGCTGCTTCGGTTGCGGCGTCACGGGCGGCTTGTGCTGCAACCGACAGGGGAGAGGGCGGGTCGTTGTTGTTGTTGATGGGAGCCTTGCCTTTGATGGTGGGCATAGGGCGTATAAGATCTGCCCAATACCTCTGAGTTGGCTCTGGTTGTGGTAGGAGTGGTGCCAAAAGCCGTTGTGGGGCTACGGGAGGTGGAAGTGGAGGCGGTGCTGGCATGATGGGATGAAATACGGGGAGCTCGATCCCAGGCTGGAAAGCGGGTAGTTCAATGCCCGGCATCGTAGGGGAAGATATATACATTTGATTTGGGGAGAAAAGGGAAAAGTCAGACCCCGAAAACTCCCCATCCTCGTCAACAGGGCTTGATGATTCGTCTGCTCCATAGGACGTTGTTGACGGAGATATCGAAAAGGAGGCCTGTCGGCCTACTTGGGGCAATTCGAGTGGTTCTTGTTGCGTGAGGGGTTGTTGGATGAAGTGCTGCTGTTGCTGAACTTGAGCGGTCAATTGAATGGTTTCGTATGAAGATGCGGTTCCGGTTTCGAGGGTTTGCGCTATTGAGAGTGTTTGACTCATGAGCAAGAGGAGGTCGACTTCGCACATGCCGTCGAGCAGAAACTGGCTTGATCCATCCGCGATGGGCGTCGAATCTACCGATACGAGTGATCAGGGATGAGGAACGGGCCGGCAACGGAGAAAGTGGGCGGTGATCGATTCAATGAAAGCGTGGGGGAAAGGAACTGTCCTAAATTCCCGTTAGATGGTTGTGCATCGCAAAAGACGGCCTACAATGAAATGGAGGCCGGGTTTCTGTGCAGTCCAACTGGGATGGGAAACCAAAAACGAAAAACAAGACTCTCTGCTTTGATACTTTTTCATGACCATTTGGTTACTTACCAGCAGCGGGATTCAGGCCCATCGGAAGGGGGTTTCCGTTCGGGGATGCCATGATGGTTTGGATTAGCGGAGGCAGCCGCGGAGGATAGATAGGCAGGAGGTTGGATTAGTTGAGTAAGAGACTAATCAGTGTGGAAGTCGCCCTGGAAGTCGGCCATGTTTTTCAAATGAGATTATTTGAACCCGCAAGATGGGGCGGGCTACAGTCAGGGCTACAGTATCCATCTTCGGGTCTGATTCTTCCGTGGGAATTACTGTGGATGTGTCATAGTTACCTAGTTTGGGTTTGTGGTGGCGATTCACTGGGGACTCAGTGATGTCGTGATGGAATATCCCCGGTTCCGCTGCAAACTCATTCGATCAAATCATTGTGCGACAGATCAAATGTGTCCATGGGAGACACTTTGACACACGTGTGACACAAAGGAGACGTGGTCAACAAAAGGGTCGGTTGTTCAGCGGGGCAACGTGCCCTCACGTCAGTTGTGACTCACCAGTTCAAAGACCCCACCAAGTGCCGACCTGCACCGTAATGGAAGCGAAATGTGGAGGAACTAAGATTCTCTCCCAAATGACCCAACGTGGAAAGAAAGTATAGCGCCAATCCAAATAGAATAGAGTCTTTGGGAGAGAACCTGCTGATGTGAAAGGCTCTGGGCTCTCGAGAGCAGTCATATATCTTCGAAACCATAGGGAAACTGTTGCGGGCCATCTCATCTTCCTTTCGAAACGAGCATGATGATGGAACGCTGTCATTAGCCTTTACTGCAACCACACTCGTTTCATTCGGAGAAGGAATTTCCCTCGAGATCTTTTGAATGGAATTGTTGCAGTTTGGTCCCTTTGGGCCTTGTTTGGGTCATTTATATGGATTGACTTTGAGTGCAACATGTTTTCGATCAAGAGTCGCATATTATCTGTTCGGCGTGGCCTCAGTTCGGGCATTCTCTCCTCGGGGAGAGTGGCGTCGGCTCTAAAGGTCAGGGCGATTGTGTGCGGAGTTCAGTGTCATGACAGTTGATGTTTTGTATGGCGAACGCTTGGTAGCAGCCTTTGCCTTTCCAGAACAGAAAACGGAAACCTGCCGGCTCGAGCCATGATCCCAAAAGAGAGACCTTTCATGAAGAAATCCCCCCTGGTCCATGTGCGCGTGTACCGCCCATGCACCACACCAATCCATCACAAATCCGAATTGAAATCTGTTTTCTTCGTTGCTGTTTGGATTTCGTCACGCGTCACCATCATCTTCAGCCAGAAGTGAAGGTCAAGTGAAGTGATCTTGCCTTCTTTCGTCTCGCCTCAACCGTCAAGACAACTAGATATGTTCGGCATTGTGTCGATCGTGACACCCTTCAAAATCGCACAGCTTGTCCTATAAACCGTGTTCTCCCGAAAATGGCTTTGCTGTGCGCATGTTTCGAGTATCGTTCCAAACCCAACTTCTCTGTTTTGTTTTTGATTCGTCGCACGATTGGTGAATGTGATTGGATAAATTACTTTGAGATTTCGATCCTCGAGGGTGTCTTGGGAAATTCTGATATCCACGTTCGATACACGAAAAATGCCCTTTTTTTCCTTCTAAACAGCAAAAACGTTCATGAGCAGCGGCGCTCAACGCTTCCTATCCCGCAAAAAGAAGAAATGCCTTTTCTTTCTTCCAAACAGCAAAAACGTTCATGAGCAGCAGCGCTCAAAGCTCCCCATCCCGTAACAAGAAGAAAAGCTTTTCACCAACTTCCGTTTCTACCCGCCCCGAAACGCAATCCGCAAATGCATAGGAAATGTAATGGTACGTCTGATGACGATCTTGGGATGGTGGCTGTGGAGCTCAATATCCCATTCAAACATGTCTTGATCTGACTTACTCCACCTATTTGGTTCGCGTTCCGAAAAACAAAACCTCCTCTGACGTACTGGCGGCGGAGTTCGGGATTCACTTGGAAGTGGCAACGGCAGCTATAGCGACGTTGCAACAACGCTACAGTATGTTTGATACGATCTTCGTACAATGGATGCTATTGAAGCAAGTCCTAATTATGCATGTCTTGAACTGACTTTGTTCCACTTGTACGCTTCGCTTTGCTTCGTTTTGCTCGAAAAAACCAAACATCATCTAAGTAAGTTTTCTGGCATTCAATTGCAAACGCACAGTTTTCAAATGATTACAGAAACTGCATCGTGAACGCGACAGTGACAATGCAGTACCAACCTAGCGCATCCACCGCCACTCACGATGCGAAGGGGAACTCCATCATTCCGTTTCCTGTGGCGCTTACGTAAAACAACTGCACAATGCAAAAGTCAGCAAGATCCACGTTCACCACTTCGTACTTATTGACCGTCGTGAATTTTACATCACCATATCTGCAAACCACCATCGCCGGTTTCTCTGATTTGGGCAACCAAGGCAACCCACAAACAAGCAAACGCAGTTGCAGTGGGGAGGTTCTGCGGCCAATTCCAATGTTGCGGCGCCTTACGACCATGATTTAGCATCATTTGCAGACGAAATGAACGTGATGGAGGAACCTCACTGGCTCGCGGGAACTTCGAACCAGATAAGACGACCAAAATGACTAGGACAGTGTTCGATTACAATTATTGTCTGATGGCCAACGAAAACAGAAACACATTCCCGATTTCGGCAAAAGCTTTGCGAAATGTTGGCGTGAAAGATAAATTTGTGTGGTATGTTTGACGAATGTATTCGTTTTTTGCTTCTGAGACGCGCCATCCCCAAAGCATATGGACTTTCAACTGACCATTGTCTGGTTTCGCTCGCCCACCTTCCTCCCTATACCGAATTTTAAACAGACAGCGCTTGAGATACAGACGGCTGTTTCTCCAGAACTCACCCATAGACGAACTGATAGCTAACAGCAACGCATGCCAGCGCTGCCCAATCCCTTCTTGGACGCTTTCCCAGCACTTATTCCTCAACACGCACAATTCAAATGAAATGCTCCCCTCGTCTCTCATTCCTGCAAATTGAATAACTCAATGAGAAACCGTCATCCGTAGTGCATTTGTCGCCACTGGTCACAGTTTTACCCCGCTTTCGGCTGTCTCTGGTCATGGGTGAAATCTACATGTGCACAGGCCAACTGGGTCCGCGTCCACCCATATGCGAATGTCATGAGCTCGGCACCATCGCCATTTGGAAAAAAGGATCAACGTTTTCTCAGAATCATCTGAACAAAATTTAATCCAATATACACCCACAACCTGTGTACGAGCAAAAGCAACCGCAAGTGTCTGGATTCGGCGTTGTGAGTCAGACGCAGATGTTGGGGACCAACTACAGTATATTCAACAGAGATAAACCTCGCAGATGAACCTTACAGTACCCGCTGATGTGGAAGAACAGTTGATGTGGGTCAGCAAGATCCGCGTTCACCAAGTATTGACCGTTGCGAGCCTGACACCAACGATATCTGGGAAATATGATCGTCGATTTCTGTGATTCAGCCAACCAAGGCAACTCTCAACCCGGAAACTAGCAAACGCAGCCGCAGTGGGTGGAGGTCTCGCGACCAATTCCGATGTTGTGCCTTATGATTCAAGAAAACCATCATTTCAAGTTTTCAGCATCATTGGCAGACGAGGTGAACGTAATGGAGGAACCTCACTCGCTTGCGGAACGTTCGAACCAGATACAACAACCGAGGTGACTGGGAATGTGGTCCGTATGATGATCTGATGGCGAAGGGAACTAATGCACGATTTCGGTGAAGGCCTGTGAGATGTTGGGCAAGATATGGCGACGTGTGGCATGTTCAACGACTGTCTTCGTTTGTTGCCTTCGAGACACAACCCAAACTACATGGACTTTGAACTGAACCCCGTCTGGTTTCGCTCGCGTCCGACTCCGGGAACAATGACATCCGTCGTCCCCAGTCATGAGGATGAAGATATTGGTTACTGTGCTGTCTTGTCAGTGGATGATGACGTCTATGCGCGAGGGCCAAGCTTTTGCCGACATAGAGATGCTGTAAGCCTGACACCACCGCACTCAGACTCTGGAAAACGGGACCAACTATTTCACAGAGTCCTTCAGCAAACTCGGAATAACCTCACAGCCCCTGCGACTTGGATAGTCCCAAACGTCAACACTGAGTTTTCAACCCACCCATAAACTCCCCTTCAACCATGTCGTCTCCCCTCAGGGTGCCCAATAATTACAACTCATTGATTCCACCGCAACACTATACGAACATTGTGAAGCCGCCTTCGCTCAAATAGTATTCAGCACCCGGAACTTCACATCGGCGTGACACCGCTCACAGGAAGAACAACTGGTTTTTAAATAACAAGGATCGCCACAGCCTGAACAATTGCAACACAGCGGCTGCACGACGTTTCCTACGAAAGGAGAAAGATGATATGGAGATATTGCGTTCCGGCAATGTCTCAATACGTGCAGAAAACGCCTCCATGAATTTCAAAGAGCAAATCACGGAGCTTGAGCAGGCCCTGCAGAACACGCAAAAGCAAATCGAAGAACTTGAGAAGGAGAACACACAAAGAGGACGAGAGACGATGAAGAAGAAGAATGCGACAGGGAAAAGGCCAGAGAAAGAACCCCGTTATTGACGATACTCACGTAAACGGTGGCTGCTGTAACGTCACAGGAACGTCACAGTATGTGTGATGACGATTGAAGCTGGATCCCTAATTATGCATGTCTTGTACTGACCGTTACCTACCCATCTGTCTCGCTTTTGAAAAACCAAACAATATCTGACGTGTCTGACGTGCTGCTGGCCGATTTCTGGGACTCAATATCAATAGCAAACGAAAACGGCAGACAGCAGCTTTCGGCAACATTGCAGCAAAAACTTCCCCGTGGAACGCTTTCCCGACGACGTTTTGGAAACATTGTGGGATCCCATTGCGACACGCACTCCAGACGAGGAGATATAATCCATCTGGGACCCGACCGTGGCAACGCAGCACCGATCTGACATATCTCCGAGTGCGTGATTTTCCCCCATCAGTGCGACGCGAAGAGGTGCTCAAATCATTTCGTTTCCTGGGTCGTCTACGGCTTCTAAGTCGGAGTCCATATGGAGAAGCCAACAAATGTGAAATCTGGGAAATCACACCGTCGACTTCTCAGATACCAACAGGCAAATCAAAATTCCCCCCAGAGCCCGTGAACAGCGAAAACAACCTCAGAATGGACATTATAAAGCCAATGGAGAAGTTGCACCTGGGCCACGACTCTTTGCATGAGTTCGGCATCAACTGGAAAAAAGGTTCAGACCAGATATGATGACCAAAACGACTACGAGTGGTATTTGCGATGACATTTCTCGTCTGGTTGCCAACGGAACACATTCGCGATTTTGCAATGTTGGGACAAGATATGACTCTGTGCGGTATGTTTGACCGCTAATGTTCGTTTGTTGCCTCTGAAACGCAATCCCCAGAGCATTGGACTTTGGACTGACCCTTGTCTGGTTTCGCTCGCCCACCTTCCCCCCTATACCGAATTCGGAACAAACAGCGCTTGAGATACGGCCGGCGTTTTCTCCAGACTCACTTCACAGACGAACTGATAGCTAACAGCAACGCATGCCAGCGCTGCCCAATCCCTTCCTAAACGCTTTCGGGCACTGATTCTTCACCATGCAGATCGAAATGAGCTGTTCTACTTGTACATGCTTCCAGCAAACTCAACCTGAATACATTGTTCAATCTCCGAATCCAGAAAGCAAAGCCATCCATTGTGAATCTGTCGCACTTGGTCACCGTTCTACCCCGTTTTTGGTGCCTTCTCTGGGTGATACCTGCATGCGCGAAGACAATCGAGTCCACATCTACTGAGTTGTGAATTTTGCGAGCCTGCAAATCCCGCAATCTGGGAAACTGGATCATCGTTTTTTCAGAGTCATCTCATCAAACCCAAACCACCCTCAAAACCCGTGTAAGAGCAAAACCAATCGCGAGTATACATGGACTTGTTTTATGAATCTGTGCCGTCAAAGAATTTCCAGCATGGAGAACCTCACCATCCACAGCAGAAACAACCGGTTTGGCCCAAAAAGCATCGTTGGAGGATCAACAACACAGCAGCGGCAGGCGTTCCCGAAAAAAACAGAAATGGAGGAATCACAGACAGAAAAGGGCCTACGAAGAAACAGATACGCTCGCCTGACCGTGCTGCACTGGACGCCTTCATCTCCACAATCCTCTGACGAAAGATTGTATTCCATCTTGAAGCCAACAGCGACAACCCGGCGCTAACTCTTTAACTATGTTCACAACCGCCGTTAGTCATGACCGAAGTGTGAGCACAATCTTTCCATCTTCCGGTGCCTCTAACGGAGCAGCCTTACGGAGCAGGAATAGCATTAGGCACTCGTATGGCACCAGTCGTATGGCACCAGGCTTCCCGGCGCGGATCAAACTCGTGATCAGCAACCACGGAGTCCTGTCTTCTCCTTCTGTGGCTAGACCCATCGATTTGGTCATTTCAATGCCATAGATTCCGGAACAGCGAAAAACCCCGGCTGCAGTGTCATTCATTTTCGCAACACAACTTGTACCCCCGATTGCTGTCCTGGAAACGACTTGAAGCAAAAAAGATCGCCGGTGGATGAACATTGGAGTAGCAAGAAGAGGTTGTAGGCAAAGCGAGAGAAGAAATGGAGCCACTGGGCCTCAATGGATCAACAATACAGCAGCGGCAAAGGCAGCAAAAGTATATAAAGACGGAACAGAGCAATTGCTGCTCGAAAACACATCCATGAAGAAAAAGATCAAAGGCGGGTCAACAATACACCAGCGACAAGGCGTTGCCGACAACAGCAAAAAGAAGAATGGAACGATTGCGCTTCCAAAACACGTCAGTGAAGGAGTAGATCGAGGATCCCAAACACAAAACTTGAAAATATAGGAAGAGTTAAGGAACGGGAAGAAACAAAAGAAAAGGGAGGAGCATGAGGGAGGGCGGTATTGGAAAGGAGACCACAAAAGGAATTGATCAGCGATACGACATTTTCACTTTTTTCGGGATTTCTTTCTGGCAAACCTTCTGATATCTTTGATTGCATCGGCTTAGACTTTTTATCGTCATAATGTCATTTATTCGTTAACTTGTATTCAATCGTGTTCATTCCACGAGCTCGCAACCACCGTATACATGTATACGGAGCTTAGGGGACCAAGTCCCATCCCCTCACCACCATTTCATGTTTAATGCTTTCCTTCTCTTATGTGTTCGGAGGGTCACCGGTGGTTTTCTGTTCTCTTCTCTAATGTATTCGGAGGGTGACGGGTGGCCCAGGAAGCGAAAAGCTCCAGAATGTTATTTAGTTATTCAGTCAGTCGGAGTCTGATCTGTTGAACGGGGATCTTTACCATCGGTAAATAAATGGGGAATAAACGCTTTCCTCTCTTTCTCTGTGGTTAACGTTGTGATATGCATGTGGAGGGGGTCGGGTGGTGGTGCTAGGGAAAAAAGAAACAATATCGAGCAAAAAGCTGGAGGTATAAAAGGCGAGGATACTTCAAGGCAGAGGAAGGACTCTGTTCGACATGGGACGGGGCATAAACTATATATGCAAATGTTTGAGAAGGTGAATAAGACGCGATGCCGGAGTGGTTAACGGGACAGACTAGAAATCTGTTGGGCTCTGCCCGCGCAGGTTCGAGTCCTGCTCGCGTCGAGTGCTACCAGAGGTTTAATAAATGTTTTGCACTTATCGACTCCATTTCCGGGATCATTTTGTCTCCACACGTAAAGGGGAATCCATCTTGCGATGTCCATTTCATATATTATTTGTATCTGATTGTTTTGGCCCTGCAAACGCCATTTCGAGTGTACGCAGCTCAGTGAACACATATAGCCGAACTCCTGCTCCATCGCTGCTTTCTTTTTTCTATCTTCATATTTGTATGGATTGGGACGGTGGGAGGAGGTCAAGAGAGCGAAAAGCTCTAAAGTGGGAAGAAACATTTTACACCCTCTCTCTGTGGTTTGTTTCCACACAAAAATTTTTCTCCGATCAGTTCGAGTTGTATTTGTCGGAGTTTCAAAAAGGAAGACGACTTTCAGAATCAATCGAAACTTTTTCATTATGTAAAGCATCTCGTAAAGTTTCACGTTTAGGGTGTGTGTGTGAGCGTGTGTGTGTGCGTGCATAGAAGGATCACAGTCAGGCAGGTCCCAAGTCAAATGGTTTGACCTCAAGCAAACACGGACCAGCAATATGGAGGTTTTCGGATTCTCTCCGAAAGACCCAATGCAAGGTGAAAGTACAGCGTCAGTAGAACAATTGGGTCTTTCGGAAAGAAGTTGATTAAAGGGTTCTGAAGAGTAGTCGCATAATTGCAGAATCATGAAGAAGCTGTCGCGGCCCCGTCATCGCTTCCAAATGACCATGAGGACGCTCAGAGATCTCAGAGATCGGGGTTTCCCCCAAAGCTGGAGAGCGAGTTCAACTGTCATCTCCTCCACGGAAACCTCGACCAGAGAGTGGTCTGGTCTTGTTACCAACGCTCACCTCGCCTTTCTCCACGTTGACAGTAGATTCAACGCGAACTTCGGCGATTGCAAGGACGTGACTTCACCGTCACTTCCTTCACCAAAAGCACAATCTGGCCAGAGTCATTTCCACACCGGAAAAGGAAACTTGCAAGCTGGAGCCACGATCCTAAGCTAGAGACTTCCGAAATGAAAGGATTCGCAAATGTACATGGTTCCCGTGAATGTGAAACGCCAATCCACCAATCCATATTGAATCGACATTACTGAAATGTTTCCTGCGTCGCCGTTCGGAATTCGTCTCGGAAACTGATTAGCTTCAGCCCAAGATTCCTCAACGGGAAAGACGCAGAAGACAAAAAAGGATGCACTGCATTAAATTTCATACCCCTCCTTAGAAAATCGTCCGGCTTGTGCTCCCACTATGAGCTCTGATTTCCTGAAAACCATCGTATTTCGTATGCATGTCCCGAGTATCGTTCCAAATGCGATTTCTCTGTTTTGTTTTTTAATGGCTGCACGATTGGTGAATGTGATTGGCACGTTTGCATTGGGGGTTCGAAGCAGCTGTGAAATTCCAATGTTCGATTCACGAAAAATTCATCCTCCTTTTGTTCCAAACCGAAAACACATCAGTAGCAGCATTCTAAAAGCTTCACGCAGCAAATAGCAAGGTCTCCACGAATGCTCTTTGACATCGCCGACGCCCAATCCGTAAGTGCATGCAAACCGTTGTGAAAATCACGGTATGTCTGATGACGATCTTCGATGGTGGTATTGAAGCACAATCCACAAATCCCATATATCTTGACCTGACCTTTGTTAACCATCTGCTTCGCTTCCGAAAACCAAATCATATCTGGCGTACTGGCGGCCGAGTTTCAGGACACATTAGGAGACGAAAACGGCGACTGCAGCAATACTACGGTATGTCTGGTAACGTTGTTCATAGAATGACATTGAAGCACATCCCCCAAATCACATAGATGTTCAACTGACCTTTATCGAACTCTCTGGTTCGCTTTGGAAAAACCAAACAACATCTGGCGTACTGGCGGCCGAGTTTCCGGAGTCACACGCGAGCGGAAATAGCAGCTTTCAGCAACATCACAGCAACAACTCCCAGTGGCACCCTTGCCCGACCACATCGTGGAAACTTCGTCGGATTGAATCGTGAACACGCAGTTTTCAAATGATGAAATATACAGCATCGTGAACCCGACAGTGACAACAGAGCACCAACCTGGCAAATGTCCGAATCCGCCACCACATGACGTGAACGGGAAGGAGTTCAATCATTCCGTTCCCGCGCCTCTTGCGTTTTGCATCTTCATACGCAAAAGCCAGCCCAATACGCGTTCACCAATGGTTGGTGGTTGCGAACCTGACACACCATAATGATCCAAAATCTATGAATCAGCATCAACAAGCGCGATGGGTGGAGATTCCGACACAAATACCGATGTTCCCACAAGTCATTCCATGAATTTGGCATCAACTACCTAAGAGCTCAACATTACAATGGAGGACCCGCACCGGCTGAGCAAATTTCGGACCAGATATCCAGATATGGTGACCGATATGACTACGCGTGGTATGTTCGATAACGATTTCGTCTGATGGCAATGAAACACAATTCGCAAAAGCCTTTGACAGATGCAGTGGGTGGAGGTTCCGCGGCCAATTCGGATGTTGCGCATTGCGACCCAAGAAACCATGAATTCATCATCATTTGCGGACGAAATGAACGTAGTGGATGAGCCTCACTGGCTGCGGGAAGTTCGGACCAGAAATGAGGAATTTCTTCGATAACAACAAGGTCAGCAGAACACATTTCTGATTTCGGCAAAGCTTTGCGAAATGTTGGCCAAGATGTGCCTACGTGTGGTATGTTCGACGACTATCTTCGTTTGTTGCCTTCCAAACACTGTCCCCAAACCGTTTAGACTTTGGACTGACCCTTTTTGACCTGTTTGGCTTCACTCGCCAAACGTCCTCCCTATATCCATTTTCAAACAAACAGCGCTCAACATACTGACGGCTGTTTCCAAACTCGCTCACAGACGGAAATGGTAGCTCAGAGCCAAAGATGCCAATCCCTTCCTGGACGCTTTGTGGCACTTACATAGTACTTCTGAACACGCAGAATCAAACGAACTGCACTGCTCGTCTTTGATTCCAGGAAACCCAAAATGCTGCAGCAACCTGAATACATTGTTCAATCGACGTTCAATCTCGGACTCTGGGAACAATGTCACCTGTCATCCGTCATCAATGATCAGGAAGATATTGGTAATCCATCGGTTCTGCGACAACTACAGCATAGCAAACGGACCTCACCAGCACCAGCGACTCCCATTTCGATCGACCGAAATGTTACCACTGAATCTTCAACCCGCGATAAGATACCATCCAGCCTATCCCCCCCTCCACCCTCTTCTACCCC
>JADGJF010000879.1:0-13874 GCA_027596845.1 Quaeritorhiza haematococci
CCCTTATTCCTCCGACACCAACCCATTCAACCACCCACCACCGCCCCTTTTGCCTTCCCGCTCTGGCACCCCAGCTCACATATACCAGATTCAGCAGTGCTCTCCCCCGTACTCTAAGGCAACAGTTGCCACCTTGGATCAAGCTGTTGCTTTCGTGGGTGAGTTAGCGCGGTCTTTTTTGAGTCCTCGCCGCCGTTTTCCTCCGCTTCATTACATCGATCACTTGTTATCCGCCATCAAAACCTTTTCTGAATTCTCCACCACCAAAGACGCACTTTGACGCCGCACTTGGGATACCCGTCACTTGGTCGTTTCTGAGCAAGTTGCCACTGATCCTTTCGACCTCTTTGAATTGACCCCCTCCTTTGCTCTTCCTCTTTCTTATCGATTTTCTTGCATTCTTCATTAGCTGTAATCCAAGTCGAATCAGTTCCCTCGTTGGACTCTGCTCGCCCATCTTTGTCTGACTCAAAACCCCTCACCAACTGCCGTTTTCTGGCCCCTGCCTGCTCTGCAACCGTTCCGACGTTGTCGTAACTATCAGGTAATGTATCTAGTGCTTTTGATTACTTCTTTGGATGAACTGCTTCTGCCCTTGCACCTGTACTTGTTCCGGCTGTTCTGCGGTTCTCTGAAATTCCCGATCCCTGCAACACATGCAATGGTCGGGAGAGATGTGACGCTCCAGACCTTACCCCAATTATATTCCGTGGTAGAATTCAACTTGATGAATAGAACCGCCGGAAAGAAAGCAACTCCGTGTTGAAGGTGTTGCAGCAAGGGTCAAGGCTCATACGGCGTTCTGTGCGGAAATGTGTTTCAGTCCGAAGGCACAACATTTGTTTGTTTGGATGACTAAAGCGAAAAGGTGTTCTTATGCCATTCGGATCAGTAGAATCAGCAGCGCGGTTTTCATTTCCTGTCTCTCGTTGACTTTTCCAGGGACTTCTCTTCATGCGTCAGATCTCACCTTGAAGAAAAACACTGACTCAACCTTTCTTTTATTTGTCTCCCCTGTTGTTTCCGACACCCAGAAATGAATTCGTTTGCATAATTCATCAACACAACCCAAACTGCTTCCATGTGTCTGCTATCACCCTCACATTACTGCGACTGATCGCCATTACCCAAGCGACGAACGGAAAAGCATTCTTAACTTATATATTATTCACGACATAACCCGACGATGGCTGAAGACGGCACCACTGTGGTGCATCCTGACTGTCGGCCGGGTGACTCTCCCACTCAAACCTTCGATGACTCAGTCGTTGGAATGAGTGACCTTGACCTCGCGTCGTCAATACCCCTTCCAGCTTCACGGTCTGCAACACCAGCTTTGCCCAGCTTTCTGACGAGTGACTTGGACCTGGCACTTGCCACGCCACTGCCGCGTTCGAGGTCCTCAACTCCCAACGAGCTCGAAGTTGCTCTGTCCGGTTTACTTCCAGGTTCGCCGACTGTAACAGAACCAGACGTTCAGTGGGCATCATCTGTTCCACTTCCGCATTCACGATCCTCCACATCCAGTGCATCTGATGCTGCCGCATCCATTCCACTTCCAGATTCGCCAGTTTCAAGTGCCGGTGATCTTCCAGTGGCATCATCTATCCCGCTTCCGCATTCACAGTCCTCAACAGCTAGTGAACTTGACGTTCCCGTATCCATTCCTCTGCCGGAATCGCCGGTCTCAGTGGTCAGTATCTTTGAGATCGCATCCTCCACCCTGCTTGCGGAATCGCCGGCTTCAGCAGCGAGTATCCTGGAGATCGCAAGATTCATCCCGCTACCAGATTCACCGTCTTTAACTCTCAACAACGTGGATTACGACGCCGGTATCCCTTCTCAAGACGCTTGCTCTGCAGAACTTGAATTAGCGTCCGCCATCCCCTTACCGCACTCTCGATCTTCATCCGCTTCTTCTGCAGCGACGCTTCACTCTCCAGATAGCGATGAAGTCGCCGAAGCATCTGGATCCACGCATTCACATCTTCATCGCATGAAGATGTCCCGCTTTGCTGATGAAGAAGATGAAGACGGCGTGGATGAGGATGATGATCAAGATCCAACTGAATGGAGTTGGGACAAATTCGAGAAGGTTTGTGTACATTTCTTTTTTTGAGTATGACTCGTTTATGTTTCGTGCGTGGTAAACCAATATGGGAAGGAACAAATGCATCAATTAACTTTGCGTTTGTGGTCTTCGTCAACCCACCAGATTGAAGCCGGTCTGACCGAAGCTGTCGACGACGACGATGGCGACAAGATCCTTTTCCGTGGAGATTCCGCTCAGTTTATGGGTGGCCCAACACCGACACCGCGATCTCCACGTGCAAGTGTCGACGACATTCCAACTTTTTTCTGGTCTCTGAAGTCGCAGACTGCTGTTGCGCCTCGCCTGACCTCAACACCATCTTCTCCAAGGCAACCAGGCTCCCCTTCCCTCCATTTATTTTCGGATGTTGCAGTTGAGTCGGTGATCGCGAAACCTGCGGAGAGCCACGTTCATTTGGATTTCGAAACCGAGCTTCGGCGTGCAACTCTTAAGCTCGAATCAGAATGGCCTACCTCTAATGATGAGGTGGGTCAAGAGAGATCCGAGTCCATCACAGAGACAAAGCAAGACGTTGAAGATTCTGCTGGTGTTGCAGATCATACGTTGGCCAACGTGAACGACATCAACACACATCGGGAGACCAAGGAGCTCCAGCACCGACACGAACGACCCATTCTCGTTCCGACCCCCACGCTGTTCAGCACTGTCTACTTGGCGTCCGAAGTTTCCATGCCCTTTGATCGCTTCATTCCATCCATCGCGCCGGCCATGGTGGATGCCGTTATGAATGTGGCCAAGTTGGATGAAGTGCTGGAAGAAACGATGAAAAGAAAGGATGCCCGTGTGCACTTCTGCGGCGAAGCTGAAGGGGAACGCGACTCGAAAAAAGTCAAAATGGGGGACGAGGCCCTTACCTACCAGGCAGAATCGAAACTCCAAGGCAATTCGGGGTCAGACACTCGAATGATCGTTGATCTCGACGAAGCGGGCGAGGTTCTAAAGTCAGCAGAGAAGCAACGTCCCGCCCGGGATTGGACCCTGCCCGAGGGCAAGCCCTCCTTTCAAATTGGCTCGGCTGCTGGTGAACCGGTGGGCGATGTGGCATTGAGTGATTCTGTAGCTCGAAAAATCGACCACTTTGAAAGACTCGCACGGCAGCACAGCCATAGTATTCTCCCGAAGACTTTGGGTAGAGCTGGTCACCGTGCCAAACATGGAGCAGATCCCAAACGAAGCAGCCCCGTTCGGCGCAGTTTGCCCGTCGGTGATCATATTTCGACAACCACCACGTCTTCTGGCCTTGAGTCTGCATTCGACTGGACCTTTCCGCGCCCGGAACCGGAAGAACAGGAAGAACTGGATGTAGTGGAAGTCATTTCACCGGAGGTTGTGGTTTCGGAAGAGTTGGCTGTCTCCGATGATGTATCCAGCGACATTAGCCTTCTAAACGATACTTCAACCGAGACCACCTCTCCCCTGTCCCCTACGTCGGCAAAGGACCCAGCGCCATCGGAAGATCACACGACAGAGTCCATTCCAGAGGAGAAGGGGATGCCTGAGCCCGAACAGGTGAAAAAGGAGCTCGAAGAGGTTCCGGCGACAGATTCGAGCAGCCTGGCGGCCAGCAAGAAGAAGAAGAAAAAGAAGAAGAAGAAGAAGAAGAAGAAGAAGAGCGCCAAAAAAGCCGGTAACGAAGACGACAGCCTCCTCGACGAGCTAACGGACAACGATGATTTCATGATGGACGATGACGAGGATTTTGACGATGATGAACTCTCGTTCACGAAGCCTTCTTCACTTCATGGCGTCAATGGTAACAGCCTCCTCGTCGGGAAAGCCGCCGCCGCAGCAGCAACGGCAGCGATTGCACCAGGAATTGACAGGTTCCCAGCGAACTTGGGTCATATCCTCAGTCAAATCGCGAATGGCGGCATGGGCAACGGTGCTGCACGTCAGCGTGATTCGGTGTTTTCCAAAGAGACGAGATTAGGGGCGGGTCTCTGCAAGCTACGCGAAACTCCTAGTGGTATCCAAGAACGCAGTCATCCAACAGGCTTGGACGTCAATCTCTTCTCCAACGTTGACGATTCTGAACCGCTTTTCGTGAGACGCCAGAACGCTGGAGTCAAACTTGAGAGGACGAGCGCAGAAGATATCAGGAGGAAAGGCGATAACATTTTATCATCTTCAGCACATGTCGTTCTGCCCCCCCTATCATCGTTTGCTGCTCAGACTCGCGACCTCCGCAGGAGTGGGCCAGCTGTGCCCCCTATCAGCACCACTGCCAGAAGCGCGGGACAACCGTCAGCCTTACAAGCCGCGATTCAGTCGGGCGACGGGGTGTGCCTTGACTGCATCAACGCCGAGATTTTCTCCTCGTCAAAGGTCGGCAGCAGATCATCATTCTCGAAAGCGGGACACACCTGCCCACACACGGAAAAACGAATCGGAAAGCGTGGTGGCATCGGCATCGGCAACAGCAACGGCGACCACGAACTCGTTGAAGCTGGCGTCAAAATGATGCGCGAGCTGCGGTCGTCCACTTCGACGTATTCCATGTTTGATGACTCAAGCCTTGATTTGCTTAGTGGAAGTAGTGTTGGCGTTGATCGAACGGGGTCCATCGATGATGTGGAAATGTCACCGACTACCACTGCTACGATCGCACCTTCAAATGGGAAGTTGGTTGGTGCTAGTAAGAGCAAGGGAAAGAATAAGGGAAAAGGAAAAGGAAAAGGTCGCAAAGGTAAAAAGAAGGGTCGGAAGCAGCAGCGCGGCCAAGGCAGTTTCGGGAACGCGAATGTCGAAAATGGTGAAGTGGAAGGTGATGAGGAGGATGAGGACGAAGGCGAAGGTGACGAGAGCTCTGGGGCCGAAGAAGGAAGTGTAGTCGCTGGCAAACATACAACCACATCAGCAGCAATCGCGGAGGACACGGCCCAGCCTGCCCTACTTTCGGTGAAAGCAGCTGGAGAAAAGCAGCTGGGTTATCGTAAGGACTCTAAGTTGGATGTGGACGAGGCTTTTGCTGCCGATGTTGCGATGGAAAATGGGGTAAATGCGGAGGATGGTGATAAGGCCAACGGCGCTAAGGTAAAGACAGTTGGGAAGGATGCCAAGAAGCCCGCGACGAAGGAAGCACAACATGCTGATTCGGAGGGGGTTAAAAAGGCCAGTACTAGAAGCGGGAGCGCCGAAGAGAACGAAAAAGCGACAGGTGACGTCCTTGGGAAAAAGTCGCTGCCATCGGTGGAAGCGAAAAAGGCCGACGAGTTGAAGTCTGGAAAGAGACCGATTACCACTGGCGTCGTCAAGCCTACCAACGTGATATCACATGGTGTTGCTTCTGCCGCAACTGCCGCCGAGCCTACCATGGACGAGACAACCCAGGATATACAGGTTCTCTTTGTATCGGCACTCATCCCGACCGCTGTTTACCCAGGTTTGATTGAAGAGTGTGTCAAGACGCTGGGATACCGGTTGGATGGCATCGTTAGGTGAGCTATTGTTGTCGGTTCCTCTTCAGACTCCATATCTGAATACATCCCTTCCCGTAAAGCATTTTTTTGCGTAGTTTGGAATGCTTGTGCACTCACATTTGACTTTATTTCCTTTAGAAAACCGGATCTATATCCAGGTCACGACGGAGGACCGCCCTCCAAATATCATATTCGTTCACAGCCTTTCGTACACGCACAGCAATATTTGTATCAGGGAGCGCCCCCACCCGCGAATATTAGTCTCAGCCAAGCATCCGACTTTCTGCAAAACATCGCGTCTGACGTCGCAGCGTGTACTGGTGGCAGCTTCAACAGCAGCAACAAACCTGCACAGCAGAAAGGGGCTATCGGGTCGCAAAAGCAGCAGCTTTTTGATGCAGCAAACCGAGGAGGCGGAAGTGGAAAGTCGTCTCCTAGTAGCAGCAGAAGCAGCAGTGTTTCATCCGCATCGGGAGGCGTCCCAATGTCGAAGTCTGCATCTACGATGTCGAGCAATGAAGGGAATGCCAAGAGTTCGACATATTTGAGCGCACCACCTGGTAAGTAGCCCGGAAAAGGCGAGATAGGGGAGAGGGGGGAAGTTCTGCAAGCGACGCGCAAGTCCCCAACATTCTGAAACTGATACCAAGTAATGTTCTGTTTTCTTGACTTCAAAACAGCTTACAATGGAACCAGCGGTGCCGCGATTCACTTGCAGCTTCGTCGCACGCGAGACAGTGTTCCCCTCACTCGTGAGGCCGGGCTTCGAGTCCTCTACACCTACATTCGCCGCACCCTGAATTCATCCGCTTTTGCCTTTGCGTATCCGTCGGGATTGCGCGAACGGGTGGACAAGGCAGTTTGGGAGTGGGAGCACCTTGAGGATGATACTACCACTGGCTCAAACGGCGCGCGACAAGCTGGGGATCGGGCTCGACGGGACCCGCCACTGTTGGGCGTCTACCGAGAGAGGATACGAAGTGAATGGTATTCGGGGACAGGAGGTGATAAGGAGGGTGCAAGAATAGAGGAGACTGAGCGGAGACTGCCGAATCGGTAAGTTTTGTCAATCGAACGTGTCAGAGATCGGAGCAAAAGAGTACATGGTTGTAATTTTTTCATGTTTTTCCATCATCCTTCTTTCACGAAACATCTTCACGTACCGACGTACGACAAAAGGTTCCAAGCGTTAGAGCGGATTTTGAACACACGTGTATTCCATGCAAACCCTGAAATGCCGCAGGTAAGATCTCGCTGGACACCATGCGAATTTTTCCTATTCTCGTCGGTTTCAATTAGCTTGACAACAGGTTTATTCTTCCATTTCAGCTGGTTTTCATTGCCGCGCGACCAAACTTCGCCCTTCACCTGCTGAAGGCCTTATTCGAACCTGAAGCGACCGCCACATCAGCAGCATTGATTTCGCCATCCACCAAATCGTTCTCTTTCGGTAGCTCTGGGTCACAGCAACCTGCCTCCAGCGCCTTCCAGCAGCAACAGTCATTCCAATGTTTGGTCTCCAAAATGTCGGCCTTGTCATTGGCAAAATACCTCCACGAACGGGTTTTGCGTTATCAACAGCAGTTGCCGGACAACACCAGATATCATCATCATCATTATTTCACGCACCATCAACATCATCCGTACGATTATCTGCATCTCCATCTGCAACTCATGCAGCTTCATCATCAAGTCCAGCAGCTCGCCGCCGGCCAAGGAGTTGGGCAGTCGGGGATGGGTCAAGCAGTGGGAAACGCTGGTGTGACGTCCGCAAACGCAAACCGGTTCGATCTGTTGGGTCTCAAATACGTAACGGATCTCCATCGCGACCATGCAAAAATGCTGACGCCTTACGAGTTGGGGGACCCCGGATGGGGACCGAGTCTGGATTGCATTCTCGGGAAGGATGAGCTTCGCCAGGATGACGGGAATCAAGGTGGTAAAGAAGGAGGCGAACACGGCGAAGGTTGGGTGATGATGGTCGTTCGGAAAGTAAATGGCATCGAAGAGGTCACCAAAATCGTTGGTATGTGTTCGAAGTCAATATTTGAGTTGTTGAGACTTTCGCTTTCTTGAGTTGACATATGACTTTTGTGAAAGGACGACATAGTAACATATTCTTGTTTTTGCAGATGATTACTTGCAATCATACCGGAGCGTGGCAGGTATGTCAATATCCGAACCGATCGGCAAATCCAAGAATAGGAATTCCGGTAGCAAAAAGCCAACCCAGTCGAAGGCGAAGGTGGATAAGAAGGGTATGCATCAACAGAAGACTTCGTCGCTATAAAAGTGGACATGCACCATCATAGTGTTGAACTGATACAAACTTTTGGTTGCATTTTCAGATGTGTTGGATAAGGTTGCCCTGAACGTGCTCGTCTCGCCATCGGCCGAAATCGCATTCCAACAAATCACAACGTTCTTCAAAGACTCTGAGCTTGTTCCCGGGTGTGGATGGATGATGGATTGGAAGGTATGTCAGTTATTAGTTTTTTGTTTTGCATGTAAATGGCCGAGTCTGATGTGCTTACCGTTTCAGGAACGAGATTATCATCCACCGGATTACCTGGCCAACCCATACGTAACACGCTTCATCACCACTCCACCGCCCCTCCTCACCACCGTGTGTCTTATCAAGCAGAACCTGGTACAGCCAAAAATCCTTCACAGCTTACATAACCTTGTCACCAAATTCGTGGAATCTGACATGGTCTTGATGTTTTTCTCCCTCTAGTTCAACCGCCTGGGCAAAATCCTCGCTCGAGTGGTCAAAGAAGGTTTCGTTGTCACGGGTCTTAAAATGATGCGGATCCACAAGGAAACTGCTTATACTCTCCTCAACATCCGTGAACACGATGAAAACGAATCCAGTGGAAACGAATCACCTGGAAAACACTATCAGTATCGACTGCCGTCATCGACATATTCCACCACATCAAGCCTTCCAAACTTCACCGTGCCATTGTCTTCGCTGTCACCTTCCGAATCTAAGCTGGTGAGGGACTTTGTCGATCAGATTTCGGAAGATCGAGGTGTTGTCATTGCTATGTGCTTGAAGCATGAAAATGGTGTCAAACGATGGGCCGATGTGTTAGGTATGTTGATTCAATCCTCGACGGTAGTCTTTACACCGTTTCGTTTCCCAGCCATACCGTTAAAACCGGATCATAACGAATGTATGTATCTTCGTATTCCGCGTTACGCAGCGAATGTATTTGCGAAAACCACCACCCCGGCGAAGTCTCTGATGGCGAATGGAATCTACAGTTCGTCCACTTGGGCCTTGGCTCACTGGCAACGACAGGTTCTCTTCCCAGAGGGTCTCCCGATTGATGTTGTGTATGAATCAACGCCGGGCGAAGTGTATCAGGTTTGTTCTTGGGCAGTGTTGTTCGTCAATGTCAATCCTTCGTGCCCATCGTTCTAACAATGGGCTCCTTCACTTTAAACAGGTTGGACGTCGTCTGACCCCACGTGCACGAGCCAAACCCGCAGCTACACCTCGACAATGTGTCCCTGTTGTTGATCAGCATGGCGAGACACGAGTTGAACCAAAGCTCCAATCCCTTTCGGCCGATGGGGAACCGCAAGGCGCGACATCCGTTTCAACTGGGTCAACTACGTTTGCTTCGCCGAGGCTCGAGCTCGTTTTCATGCTGCTGCTGAGTACTCAGCATATGTCCTACGAACAGAACTTGGAAGCGTGGAGCAAAGTCGTCGATGGCCTTTTAAGTTATCCGCCGAAGATTGCCTCTGCCACCGTATCCTCGGAAGGTGTTGACACTAACAATGGGCCCGCCGCTAATGGCGATGGGTCCCCCCCTACCGAGATCGACACCACAAGTGCGGCTGAAGCAAGCGGATTCCGGGTAGTTGCTTCAAGGGTTGCCACGTGTTCGGGTGAACTTATTGGTGAGTGGTTACGCTCCTTTGGGGAAAAGTCTCGGCTACAAAGTCGCCATGGTGTGATTGATGTCGACATTGAGGAAGCGGTAAGTGAAACAATCTTTGTTTGGAATCTGTTGGTTAAAAGTCGCTTGAGAGCCATTTGACTGAAGTCCTCGCCTTTCTCTCCCCAAGCTGCAATCTGGACCCTGCCTTGCTTTGGCCGTTGAGAGCGAGAGGGCGTACGAGAAGGTTAAGCAAATCCTAACGAGGTTAGTTTCTTCATCTCAATATGTGCATCTGGTCGGGTAAAAAGAGTGTGTTCGCACTCATCATCCAATACACTTTCCCCCTATCGTAGGGTGCCCGAGGATGTGCGAAGCCTGGTGGTCCTTTCTGAAAACGTTACCCACGCGATGCAACAAATCCCCTTCTTTTTCTCGGATCTATCGACGAGTCGTGGCTTTCGAATGGTCAATGCACGATTCAGTACGATGCCAGAAAGTTCGGGGATAACACCTGATGTCAGTGTTGGCACGACGGTTCAACAGCCGAAAGACCAAGCTCACCAGCTGCGTGCTGAACCTTCCGCCGAAGTTTCCGATACACCAATCACTCAACAAACGCTCCCTCAGTCCCAGCAGAAAGCTCAGCCTAAGGTCCTGCAGCAGCTGACGCTTGCGTTGCCACAGCAGAAAGAAGGTCAACGAGAGCCATCCACTATCAGCCAAAAAGAGCGGGGACGTGATAGAGGGGGAGGGAAATATGAGCCGCGGCAGAGATGGCGGCAATATGATCGTGGAGGTGGTGGGAGTGGTGGGAGCCTGGCAGGAGGGGGAGAGGATGACTATCGGGGAGGCAGCGGCCCTAAACGCAGGTAGATCACGGGGGTCCAATCTGGGACTCGGGGTGACCTCCCATCTCTGAACACTGTGCGCTCCCCCGCCCAACAACTCTTTTTCGTTCTGTATATAGTCGTCGCAAATGCCTTGATCCCTTGCCCTTTCTTGTCGCTCAATTCTATCGTGGTGGTCAAGGGAGGAGGAAGGGGACGTGGGTAGACGGAAGGGCGCGACTGTGTTTTTCTCCTTGACGATGGATCTGTACCAAGGACTTTCCTCCGCAATTCGTGTTTGTATTTTCGGTTTTTCTCTTTTATTTTCCTCGTTGATTATTTTGGGTTTTCTGTTCGTCGGAAAATGTTGGGGAAGATTGAAGTGACGGAAAAAAATGCAAGCCTTGCAAGAATACCCGCATATTAAAAAACCTCTTTTCTGTCTTTAATACTTGTTGCTTCGTTGTTGTTTAATCTTTACTTCTTTGGGGTTTACTTTCTTGTGTTTACGTATGCGTACAAAAGAAAAGCAAGCCCTTCCCTGACTCCATTCATCGTTGATGCTAATCTTATCTTCAGCTTCTGTCGAAACTTTTTACTCTTCTGATGGTCTGCAGTCAACCAATTGGGCAAAATGGAGTAAACCCAAGAAAGAAAACACTGAAAACAGCTGGCAATGAGTGCGGAAAATGTTGCTCTCTTCCCAAATAATCCAATTAGCAAAAATTTTAAGGGTGGGGCTCCGCAGGAAATATCCATCGCAACTTTCTAGCGTAGAACTCCGGCAAATCCTTTGTGCTTTTTCAACTCGAATTAGGCAAGAACAACGCAGGCTTCCTACTTATCCTGGGCTAGTTAAGTTGAAGGGTTCAAGCAACCTTCAGAAGTCCGTAGTTCGATTGCAGCGCGTTTGAGGTAGGCGGTGGCGCCAAAGATCACTGCAGCACACTTTGCTGTATTTCCACAGCACACCACACGCATAGGCAGCATTTCAAGTTCAGTCTGAGTTCAGTCGCCTATTTTACAGCTTTCTCAGCGTGCGGTGTAATCTTGATGAAAAAGGTGTTGTCCGTCAAATGCCCTCAAGTTCGTTCTGAAGTGATCTGAAGTTCAGAACTGCGCGCGCCCCTGTAACAACCCACCAAGTAATAGTGGGGAACGAACTAGCGCAGGAAGTTAGTTTGTATGCAGTAACTGCTCATGTTGTTTTGTTGCTTTTGAACTCATCATTTCTTTAGGGCATCCGCTAAACAATATGTTACTATGTAATAATGTGCAAATCAGAAAAAAAAGGTGGAGCAACCGGAGACATCATCCAGCTTATCCATCACGTAGATTTAGACCGAACTCGGTTCCTCAGTTGCGAGTAGAGCACTCTGAGTCCCCAGCCTCTGCATCTGCTATGCTATGTGGGGGTAATGGTAAGAGCTGACGATACTGGCTGTTTCCCAGATTCCCAAACTCAGTCTGTTGATTTTGAAATGCAAAACTGCCAGTGTGTCCCGCATTGGCGTCAACGAATATGCTGCTGAGGGTGGTTGTAGGATCATCTCTGTCCTTGGTACCCCACATCAAAGTGACTCCCGGTGATCCACCCACCGTCGACATCCTAGTTGACACTGGCCCATCTACAAAAACGTCGCACTTGATCTCCTTTTCATCAAACGCCTGGCGAATGGACCTCCTGTCCGAGTTAAGAAGTCCAACAGATGTACGCTTCCCCTCGAGAATGTGTGCCAAACCCTCCGGTGATCTTTTCATACACGTTGGACACAGGAAGATTTCGCGTACAAACGTTCGGAGCTTCTACATCCATCCACAGACGCCACACCATAACGCCGTTTTGTACATGTTTGCACAAGTAACTTGTCAATCTACATGCAAAAGTAGAGCGCAATCGAAGGAGGGGAGCGGTCTTCAGTGCAATTTGTTTACCAAAAACGCGGTGTTTCAATTCACATGGAAAGACATCTGATCGGCATTTACGCGTTGAATATGTATGCCACCGGAGAAAAACTTATATCAGTCGATAGCCCTGCTTTTGTAGATTCGTGTGCTGCCAGCAGCTTTAAAATAAACAAACATTTTCGGGGTGATATACTTGTTTGAAAACAACACGTCAAGTCGGCTCTTATGCGCCTTATGCAGTGGCTTTGTGACTTGCCAAAAAAGGAATGCGAGTGCGGTACCAAGTCAATCCGAGTGAGTCAACAGGTGGTGTCGGCGACTCGGCAGGCTCGTACACCTCGGTTCTAGTCTAAGGAGTCAACACGGCGAACAAGACGGCGGGGCCTGCAGCTGGGCCCTGTGGAGAGGCAGTGAAAGTAACTTTTGCTTCAAACACTTGAAATCGGACTAGAAATGTTTATAACACCGCTGATTTGAATGATGAAATGGATATACCATCCTCCGCCATAAACCTCCTCATCTTCCTCTGCGTCCCCTTTCCCTCTAAAGTCCTTCATCTGCTTCTGTTTCCCCTTTAGGGTGCCAACCAGGCTGCTGGATTCTCATTCATAAACCGCGCTTGTACAAGTTCCAGAGCAAACATGCAGACGCAATTATGTTTTTTCCTGAGTCAAAGAAGACTATTAGAGACTCGCCAAAACCACAGATGTCCAAAGCCTGATCCGAAGGTCATTGTCGCCTGCCCGTAATACTGCCTGTCATGGCGGCTTTGCGGGATTCACGGCGAGCGCGCTGGCGGTGGGTCGAAAGATCATAGTAGCACAAGAAATCTTTGGGGATCGGCGGCGTGTCAAAGACGTGTTTCGGTTCACACTCCGCACAGTGCGCAGACTCAACACGCTTCGTCTTCATCTTCAACCGTCCTGTCTTTGAAAACCAACAAAGACCCGCATATCTGAAAATCGACACCCATAACCTTGAAAGAGACACAACAACCGCGAGAATGAGGGACACAAAGATCCCCTCATCCCGCGCGTCACCGCACTCAAGTCCCCAACGCCAACAAAACATAAACATCAACAAAGATGCCCCACCAAAGCCAGCCACTCTCACCAACACCAAAACCACCCAGATGAAAAGCACCATCACCCCCGCACCCCGTGAAACAATCTTCACAAACCTCACTTCACCATCCTCCTCCAAATCCATGACAGACTCATCGGAAAGACAAGCGCGTCTTGGGAGATTTGGGGCGGTTGTTGCAGAACCTTCGGAAGTGAGATTTTTGGACTATTATTATCAGAGTCAGCACCAGCGTCAGCATTTTGCGAATGGGAGTGGTAATGGTGGGAAGCAGGAGACCCAAGCTGAATACCGCCAAAAGCTGTCGATTATCAATAAAACACCAAATATTAGGTCTATTTCGATTCATCCGCCGCATAACTCGAAGCGATTCGCGTTGGTGCCACTGGGCGATGATGATGAGAATAAAAACGTGACCAAAATACAGCAGCATCGTCCAACTTCGCGACAGGTCTCAACAGATTTCGACCTCGCACCCGGAAAATCATATGCCTTTTGGGTCGAGTTCAGGCCGCCGAGGGAGGAGTTTGGGGTTGCGTGTGCGTCTCGCCCGAAGACAGTGGCTGCATCACACGTCCATTCTCAGGGTCAACTGGCTGTTGTGGGGAGTGGTGGGGGAGGAGTGGGG
>JADGJF010000880.1:0-13873 GCA_027596845.1 Quaeritorhiza haematococci
GGGTGGTGCTGGTACCGGTGTGAATGGGGGGGTGGGTGATGTGGAACGACGGGGTGGTGATGAGGATGGTGGATTGCCACCGCCACCACCGTATGCACAAGGAAGTCCTGTAGGGGTGCAGAAAACACCGGTAGCGTCGGAGAAGTCAAGCCCGGATGGATCTGCACCAGCTCACCAACACGCCAACATCCGTGCTCCATCACCGATCACCATACCCCCGCGACAAGACTCTGCAAGACTTCTTATCCCCATCTGCCAACCCCATGATCACTTTTATCCCTCCGCACATCTCAACCTAATCCGCAATCTACGGAAAGCACGATATCGCTCAACCGAACGATTTGGATGGTTGATGTTTGCGGGAATGTTGGCACCGGTCGGTCTTTGGATGGCATATGTGCTGGGAGTTAAGTGGGGACCGGAGTTTGGGAGGTGGATTGCGGGGACGAACGTTGCGGTGGGGTACCCGCTGGTTTTGTTTGCGGCGTATCATGATTTGGGGTAAGCATTATATGAGAGTGCCTTTGGATACTTGGATTCCATTCCAAGAATGTGCAGAAATTGCTTTGATTTTTTTCTAATTATTCGTCTACCTTGCAGTGGCACGGTTCACGACAACTTTGGCATCCGGTACCAACTACTCGCGACTCTTATCGTCGTTGAACTCTCCGTGACCTTGCGGGCAATCACGCAATTCGACCCAGGATTGATTCGGTCCACGGATGCTGCGGAATGGTAAGTTGTCCCCCCTGATTTCCGCGATCCAACAAATGCGTTATGACTGCCAAGCGAAAAGGTGTCTTCGATGTCTGTCGACAAAGTTCTATTCATGCCAAACTCACCTATTTTTGAATCTCTGTTTTTCTTTTCCTTCCTGTCAAACTCAGGGCCGACCGCCTCATGGTCCTCGCAATCTTTACTGTCACAATCATCACCCCCGCCATTCTCTCTTTTTTCCACCCAGCATCTCAATCCCCAACTCGCACCACTCCTTCCCCATTCTCTCGCTTCCTCGCCAACCTCACTCAACGAGCCAGCATCACCGCACACAAGATTTCCATGATCTACACCAAGATATTCAAATCCGAATCTGACCATCAAAAACAGCAGCAGCATTCCCAACACACAACCCCTCGCGCACATTCAAGTAAGCACCCTTCAGGCATAGGCGTGATTGTTAACATGAAGTGCGGTGAGAAATCAGTAGCTCCTTCCGACGATCCGAAGAGTCCTACTGCAGCTGCAGCAGCATTATGCGACCTACCCTTCATTTTCAGCGATACGCGGTTGATGCGAGCGTTCACCCGCTTCCTTGAGTCCGAGTTTGCGGTTGAGAATTTGCTGTTCTTGAACGCTGTGGGGGACTACCGCCTCGCCGTCACACATCTCGTACTCGCATCATCTCCCCTTTCACCTCACGCTCAACTCACGTACCCCACTCCTGCCCCCGAGAACCACCACTCCATCCACCACCCCACCCACCACTATGATCTCCTCAAACTCGCACAATCGATCTATGATGAGTTCCTCAAACCCGGCGCCGTGAATGAAGTAAATGTCCCACACCAGATCAAATTCCGCATCCAATCACAGTTGAGACTCGCGCAGGCGCCGAGTCTTGCTGTACCTGCACCTGCGCGGGCTCGTGCGCCCCGGGCGTCTTGGAAGAGGGTCGGGTCTGCGTTGATGCTTGGTCAGAATGTGAATGCGGCGGGGGGGGTGAAGGTGGAGGGTAGGGCTGTGATTGCGGGGTTGAGCGAGGGGGGGAAGGGGTATATGAGTGTTGCTCCTCCGCGCAGGATGTTCGCGCCGAGGAAATCGAGCTTGAGTGTGAGGGGAGTGTCCAAGGCTGGGGGTGTTGGAGGGCCGGATCGTATGAAGAGTGCGACAACACCATCACCGACGGGTCTACCTGCATACACCAACACATCTCACCTTCAAAACACGAACGTTTCCAATTCCAAGCCAAACTCACATGGACCCTCACCACCAACACCAGCACCAACAAAAGTGAGCGCAACTCCTCTCCTTCCCTCTGATCTTTTTGACGACGCAGTCACACACATCCAAGATACACTTTCGCAATCCGTGCTTCCGCGGTTCCGGAAATCCGAAATGTGCAAGGAGGTCCTCCGTATGCGGACGTGAAAATCGTTCACCGGCGTCAGCGACTTGGGAAGGGAAGCGGATCCTGTGAAGGGGGGATAGATCAACAACAGCGATGGCTGGTGAAAAATGATTGTCGTTTGTCATGGACTCTCGCCGTATAACTTAATTTGTAAATTAGAGCAAGGGTGCCCTTTTGGACCCCTTATGGTGAAAGATGTAGACGTGGCCCTTTTCATATACACTATGTTTGTCTATATTATTGGATGGAGCTTTTCGAAGAACGCATTATTTAATCAATAAGTTACTTGAAAAACATGTTTTTTCGTTTCGAAAACGGTTTGGAACTAGCCTGGGATTTCCATTCTCTCACGGCAGAAACAATCAAACAGACAATCAACAGGCGACCGCTGTCATGGCCGCTGTACTGGTCGCTGTATGCACGGCAGCGACCACTTTCGCACTTCGGAATGCAAATGCGAAGAGCGCTTGCAATCATCAGTTGCAGTAACACGCAATCAATCCTAGTAACTTACATCGCCCTGTTGCGAGTGAACAATAGCCTTTCTTCATCTCAGCGCTCACGCTAGAACAATTCTAGGTTTCGAGAAACCGCCCTGAATCCAGCCGGAGTCGATCGCATGAACCACCAGTCCAAAAAGGGTCATGAGCGGAGTTTGAACGTCGCCATTTATTGTAAAAAATTTTTGACGAGGAAATGGGTGAAGGAGAATTTTTTTTGGCATTGCAACGCAATTGGAACGAGGGAGAGCGAGAGAAACGCGGTCGGAGGCGCATGCTCCAGTGCGTACCGTGCAACTACAAGCAAACCATGTCTGAATCTGCGTGGACAGGCTGTGTTCCAGGCAGTGTCGCCCAGAGTGCCCGCCGCGGGAGCCGCCGATTTGCTCCAATGTGGTCTGTCAGGCTCGGGCGCACAGCGTCGTCCACATACTTGCGGATGGTCCAGCGCACGTCCAGCGGATGGCTTGAGATTGCTGTGCAAATCCTCATTTCCTTCCAGAACGACATGCCACATCCCGCGGCGGTGTTGACAGTACCTCACAGGAATATTCAGCTGGTCAGCGCATTACGGCGTTTTGACCCCTCTGCTCCTTCCGCTCCCCTCAGAGGTGTCTGTGGTGTACGTCAAAAGAGCGCATGTTTGGCGTTTGCGTTTTCAGTGTTCTCCTGTGTTGATCTTATTCATACCACACATACCACGAAAACCATGCTCACGTGACTTGTATATAACAAATTTTTTTGTCTGAAATTAAACCTGTTTTTGAAAGGAAAACCATCTATCATAAACGCGTGGCACCAGCGGACATTTAGACCAACTCATTTTAGAACATATAGACACTACCACCCTCCGCCGCCGCCGCCGCGCGCTCCTTCGGGATACTCTTCCACACGACGGTGCACACGCTCGCAGCCATGTCCCAAACCTCGAATTTCCAGGGCTTGAAGTTGGGTCTCTTGTTGGGCCTGTTCCCAGCGACCCTTCAATTTGTTTCATCCGTATATGCTCAAGGAACTGGCGGCGAACTATCGAAAATCGGGTCATGGGAGATAATCGGGGAATCGGATGTCGTTTGCATTCATACGGCCTTGTTGCCCGATTCGAGGCTGCTATGGTAAGTGTTCTAGGCTACAGCATCAATCCTGGTGTTAATCAAGTGACGCCTCGATTTGTTTGCCCTCATGATCAATCCCTTTTGCGTTCATTAATTCGATGCCCCATTTTCCCCCTCCAATGTATAGTGTCGAACGCCCTCACGTAGTCCCATACCCCACAAACCCCCACACCAACGGCCAAATCGCCGTCGAAATCGATCTTAAAAACAATACTCGCACAATAGTCCCACTGAACACAAATGCCTTCTGTGGGGGGCATGCGCACATGGCCGACGGAAACATCTACTTTACCGGTGGTGAAGACCAAGTTATGCTGAATACATCTCTCATCACTTCGGATGGGAGGAAGGGACGTAGAGTTTATGATGCTATGGGTGGGGTGAGGGGCGTTGCGCCGGGTTCTAGGTGGACGATTGATACGGATATGACGACCGCGAGGTGGTATCCGAGTGTGACGACCATGGCGGATGGGAGGATGATTGTGGTGGGCGGGAGTACCAAGCAGTTGGATTTGAATAAGAGGGAGGAGAACATCAGTAACCCAACGTATGAGGTAAGCAAATGCGGCCTTATCCCCTGCGCGCGGGGAAACGAGAAAAGGACTCGAAATCTTTGACAAATGCAAATGATTACGCGGTCTCTTTTCAATTTCATCCCTGACGCATCGTGCCCTGCTTTTCTATCTTTCCCCCTCATATAATAAATATAGTACTACCCTCCCAAAGAAGGCACCTGGCCCCAGCGCCTTGAGGTCCTCGCCTGGGCAACCCCCTACGATCTGTACCCCGCCGTCTACCAACTCCCAACCGGCCCCCTTCTCATGTTCGTCTCCAACCGCACCGTCATCCTCAACCCGGCTGACGAATCCATCGACGAATCCATCCCCCCTGTTCTCCTTGACGACAAACGCCCCTGGATCTACCCTTACACCCCAACCTCCGTCATCCTCCCCCTCACCCAGGCCAACAACTACACCGCTGAAATCATGATGTGCGGGGGTAGTCATGTTAGTACCGAGAAGGCAGACGACAGATGTATTCACCTCAACATGGGGGAGAGTAAGCCTCAGTGGAAGGATCTTGGGGAGCGCATGAAGGTCGGGAGAGTGATGCCGATGGTGAATTTGATGCCCGATGGAACGGTCATGTTTTTGGGTGGGGCCAAGTACGGTGAAGCTGGTGGAAACGCTGGGTGGGCGAACATGGCCTGGGAACCTAGCCATGAAGTCGACATCTACGACCCCCGCAAACCTGCTGGCCAACGCTGGACTTCTGTTGCCGCGAACACTATCCCGCGTCTCTATCACTCTGGCACGGTCCTTCTTCCGGATGGTCGCGTGGTTACAACTGGTTCGGAGATGCAGAATTACATCGATTTGCAGAATAAGAGATTCGATTGCTACCACCTTGATAACCAGACCGCACCGCCCTGCACTTCGCCTTTCGAATACAGAATAGAAGGTAAGATATGATGATGAGTTTCTATCCACATAATTCCGTAATGGGGCCGTAATGGGGCTTTACGTCGTTATCATGCACGACATTTGTTGGACAATCCTCTAACCCTCACCCCTCCACTTCCACCTTCCAGCATTCAACCCCCCCTACTGGTACCTCCCCAAAGACCACCAACCCATCATCAAATCCGCCCCCCAATCCCTCACCTACAAATCCCACTTCATCGTCACAACCACCACAAACGCCCAATCCATCGATTTCGTCTCCTTCATCCGCTACTCCACCAGCACCCACTCTATCAATTTCGACCAACGTCTCGTTGAACTCAAAATCCTGGGGTATAATAGTTCGGCACTTTTGGTTGAGGCACCGGATAATGGTGCGTTGGCTCCGCCGGGGAATTGGATGTTGTTTTTGGTTAGTAGGGGGAAACCGAGTGTTGCTGCGACGGTTTTGTTGGGGGAGGGGCAGAGGGTTGTGGAGGCTTTGCCGGTGGGGAGTATTACGCCGGAGGAGAGGAGGAAGAAGGAGGGGAGTGGGGCGGGGAGAGTGGGGACGGGGGTTGTTGGGTTGGTTGTGGGTGCGTTGGTTGCGTTTGCGACCATGTTTTGAGGTCGTTTGGAGAAAGATTTTTTATGGCTTTTTGAGAACCTATCCCGCTTTTGATATAACTTATTGATGACCTGAAGCTTTTCAATGCTGGTCTTCGCATTTGCACATTCTCGTATCTGCATTCTTGTTCATTTTCTGCAACTGTTTCTGCATATTTCTGCTTTCTGCAACTATTTCTGCTACGATTTCTACCATGAAGAATAAATACAGCACATAGAATTCACTCCATCAACACCAAATCGAAGTGCGATTGTAATGGAGATGATATGGTACCAGGTGAAGGTCAGAGACTCGATGGTGACGCTCTGAACTGCACTTATCCGAAGGTGTTTTCGTTGAGCATTGCCGGTAGAAAGTGTCATTGTCCATCAATGACAACATGCATATAGCAACAATGGAGAAACGGCAAAAATCATTTCGGGGATTTGTTTTTGGGAAGAATTTGAGCATTGGTCTCGGTGACTCTCGCATGCTCACCGACACCTTCTTGTCTTATATGATGACGCTCCGCATGTTACTCATATAATCATTGATTGATTAAGCATTAGTAAAAGGAAACTGTCCATCGATGGCTGTATGGAAACAGTAAAATGGAGGATGCGTTGAAAACGAAAGAACTTGCGTCCTGCTGATCGAGAATCCGAAGGTTGATCTCTGCGACTCTCGCTTGGCTCACCAACACCCTTCATTTCAGGATCATATTTGCTTTAATCTGTTTATAAAAATTGCGGAGATGTGGGTAAAACGACGACTCTGCCTAAGACCTGGTAGGCGCCGAATCCAGATTCCGAGCATTGAATTCGGCGACTCTCGCTTGCTTACCAATATGGTATTTCAAATCAGAGTGATATGAACGGGGTTTGAATGAGGAGGTGTGTTGGGGGTGGTGGGAGGGTGGGCGAAGTCCTGAGGATATTGTGACGTCGACCAACCACGTTTCGTTTCATAATAAAAGATGAAAATAGATCTACTTGTCTTTCATTGGGAGTCCGAACGTTGATCTCGGCGGCTTTAGAACACTCACCAACCGCTCCCTGTTGTTATCATCAGTTGCCGAAAAAAAAGATTACTCAAACCTGGTATATGGAAACTAGATACAAATCAGAATGAGGCACTTCAACCCCATTATTCCATTTTTACAGCTTCAAAGAATATCCCTTAACAAAAGCGACTCCGCCTAAGATCTGGAAGGCGCCACACGAGATTCCCAGCATTGAACTTGGCGACTCTGGCTTGCCAACTAATACCGCCTTACCCAAGAATAGGAAATCGAGCTCCACGGGGCCAGCCCCGTGCTGGGCCAATTGGCAAATCAAAACCACAACATATAAGGAAGTATACAGAAAATCTTTTCGATTTTCGAGCACTCGGTGCTCGGGGTTTGATAGGAGGGTGTTTGTGTGGGGGGTGTGTGGTGAGGGGAGGACGGTGGGTTGGGGAGATCTTAGGGATCATTGTGACCAACCACGTTTCGTTCCATAATAAAAAGAAACATCGGTAGATTTTCTCTCTGATTGGGAGTCCGAGCATTAATCTCGGCGGTCTCCAAATACTCATCTCAGCCACGCGCTGTTCTTCGTGTCAGATGATTATAAAAGAAGAGCATAACGAAGAGAAATTTGAAGGGGCACTTCAATTCATTATTCCATTTTACAGCTTTGGGAGGCAGTTCGGCAGGTAGTTCAGAGGGTGTATAAGAATCATCACATATTCCTTAGGCATGCAGACAAAAAACAGCGGAATAAAGGGGAGCCCTATTGAGAATCTGAGCATTGATCTCGGAGCTCTTGCACATTTTACATCAGACAACTCTTTACTAGAGATTTAATGATGGGCCACTTGTTTGAGTTAATCTTATCTGAGAGCTGGCAAGACGAGCCTGTGGGAACAAGTGTCGGATGGGGTAGGTTTTCCACTTGGGGGTTCGGTGTAAGGGACGATGGAACAATTAATATGGTAAACGGAGCAAGATTGAGAACCCAAAAGTTGATCTCGCGACTCTCGCACATTTTCCGCATCCTATTGCCATCGGACAGTGGACTGATTTGAAAATATGATATTCAATATTATATTTTGAGACAGAAATGTGGAATCTACTCAGATTATGGTAAAAAGGCTTTTCGTCAATGTGCACGGTGCATCACAATGCAAAGTGGGGCAAAATAGCAAGGCATCTCTGAAGATTGATCTCACAAACTCTCCCGTGGCCTCCGAGAATATCGCTTTTTGGACGTAATATACAAATACCGGTATATAAGCTAAATGAATTACATTAAGGGGTCGGGTGTGAGCTATTGAACTATTTCGGGTGGGTGGGTTTTTGGGTGGGGGATGTCAAGTGGTCAAGAACCAGAATATTCGCCATGCGAATCCTCACAAACAACGAAACCCCCTCTCACTCCCTGTCCGACTCTATCCATTCGCCAAAAAGATGATCTACTTTGAACCAAATGGCATAAGAAACGGAAAAGCTACAGAACCGCAATGTTTTCACATTTTCTCTTTTATAACCTATACCCTAGGTGCCGACAGTGGCACATTCCCTTCGCCTTCCCGACCCCCAAATCCTACATCAGAGAAACAAGGGAACCCAAAAAACAGCTCCTGATTCCAGTAAGCCACAAATACAGCATCCCCGCCAAGGGAGATTCGGTGGATTGTATTGAAATTTGAGCATTGATCTCGACGGCTCTCATATGCTGCACCAGCTATGTTATCGTTTTCAGAT
This sequence comes from Quaeritorhiza haematococci, assembly GCA_027596845.1. Taxonomy (NCBI): domain Eukaryota; kingdom Fungi; phylum Chytridiomycota; class Chytridiomycetes; family Quaeritorhizaceae; genus Quaeritorhiza; species Quaeritorhiza haematococci. The sequence goes on from JADGJF010000880.1 coordinate 8,542, forward strand.
GAAATTTGGAAAACTTTTCCATAGTCTGAAAACATGAATTGTCGAGAGAAGAAGCAGTCGAAAACCATTCAACCAGAATTACCGTAGAAGGGCACTGTCCGGCAACGTAGGTGCTATAATGGAGAATGGGGCAAAAAGACGCAGCTAATGGTCCCCAAATGAGCAGAGCATTGATCTTTGCTGCTCTCGCATGTGCTCTGACCACATCACTTTCAGAAATTTGATTTATTGAAGTAAGAATAAGATGAGATTAAACATCGTATTCAGAACTTGGCAGTACTCCCAATACGTTCAGCGAGGCGGCATGTGGGGATAGTGTTGTGTGAGACGGGTTTGGGTCGAGGGTGACCGGCTGGTCATGAACTTCAAACCGAATGTTTACCATGTCAATTTCTCAACAAGAACTCCCCCACTCACTTTCTGTCCGACTCACGCTATGCGCCAAAAAAGATGATTTACTGTGAACCAAATGATACAAGAAAGCAAAAGCTACAGAAAAAGGAAAAGTTACAGAATCGCAAATTTCTTCACATTTCATTTTTACCTGTAGCTGGGTGAGCATTTATGCCCATCCCCTCTCTTTCTACCAAACCACTCCCGTCCCAGAAACCTTGAGCTTAGACATCCGAAAAACACGGGAACCCAACAAACACCTCCTCATTCCAGTACGCCACATCAGCCATCAAATACAACACCCCCGCCAACCCTTCGAACAAACTCCACTCCGCATCCTTCGTCGCTGCTGTAGTGGCAGCAGGCGTCGTCGTAGTCGCTGCAGTGGTGGTGGTGGTGGTGGTGGTCGCGTTTGCATCCCCCATCGAAGAAGAAGCAGAAGACCCAGCAGCTTCTGCAGCTTCTGCAGCTTTCTCGGCGGCTTTCTCAGCAGCAACAAGCGGCGCAAATTGTGCATCCCATTCGAGACAGATGCGGAGGAACTTGAGGGTTCGTCCCCAGTATTTGGTATCTTTGGTGAGTTTGTAGAGGGTGAGGAAGATGTAGGCGTTGCCGGCGACGCCGTGGCTGAGGCCTGGTTGGGGCAGAACGGTATGTATGTGTGTGTTTTAGAGGGTTGGGTTGGTGGCAAAGGGAAGAAGAGGGAAAGAGTGAGGGAAACGATCGAGGATGGTTTGCTGGAGCGTTCTAGAGTACTCGCTTTGGCGTTGAAAAGGGCGTCGACTGTCCGATTCCACCATCATCCAAATGGAAAACGATTGAAGAAAGAAAGTTATGTACGTACCAACACCGTCCTTGATGATCCCGCGTTGCCATACCGCTTCTGCGGCATCCTTGGCAGCATCAAGGTACTTCTCGTCGCCGAACACCTCGTACGCTTTGCAGAAAGTGAGCGCGACACCTAGTGGAACAGGTCAAAGAAAGATAGGTTAAATAAAGAGAAAACGAAAAGGGCGTCATCAAAGGGAGAGGAAGGAGAAAAGAGGATGGGCGCGGATATTGACACAGAAAATGCGGCGGAAATCACGAAAAGACATGGGCCGCAATGAAGTTAAAGGGAACAGAAACACAAACCTGGTGCACCATACTCGAACCCCATCAACTCGTGCTCCTCATACAACTGCGACGAGTTATGAGTCATCTCGTCCACGCGAAGTGCAAAGTTTCCATTGGGAACCCTGCGCTTCATCAAGAATTCCAATGTGCCCTTGACTTCGCGTTCGTATTGGTCAGATTGTGCCAATGGTCTTTCCTTTGGAACGACCGCAGCAAGGTGGGGGGTGGGTGTTTCGGTGACGGTAACAGGTTCGTTGACTCGTTCGGGGGTTTCGCAAGCGGCGGGAGTTCCGGAAGCGGTATCGGTGGGGGGTACGATGGAGGTGTCGGCTGAAGAGGAGGCTTCGGACGAGGACGAGGGTGCTCTGCAGGTGGACGTTTCCAGCAAGCACGTCAATATGCCCGCCATCCCGTGTGCGGCACCAGTGTACCTTTCCACGAACCACGACCACAAAACGGGCGCATCGATGGGTCCCATTTGACTGCCTGCACCAGTCCTGTCAGCAGGACGGGTGAATTTGCGGGCAATCCCGCGCCGACCGTCAACCATGATGGTTTCGAAGACGTTTTCTAGGATTTCATCAGGGATTTTTTGGTGTGTTTCTTTGCGGGCGACGTGCTTGCGGACGAAGTTGAGGGAGTAGAGGTATCTGGAATGAACGTTGTGAGAAAGCGGGCAGCTAAGTATTGAAGCTCACAACCATTCATTTTGCGATGGACACGACCAAACACGCTTATGTGAGAAGCGACTACTCACCCTGCACGACCATAGTAGAGTTCGCCATGCGCGTTGGGGTTACTGCAATGTTTCTGCAGCGACAACAACCTTTCTAGATAGCGGTTCGCCAACTCATCCAATCCCAAATGGTGGTAGACTTTCGGATTGTGATATCAGAGAGGTAGAAAGTATGATAAGCGAAATTTTCTCAACAACGGCGAACAATAGAGCACACGATCTGCTTCGACCTACCCGCAACAGCCGTAGCCCAGACTCCAGCTGGAGTGGAAATGAAGCCAAAATGATTGACGGCGACACCACTTTTGTGCAGACGCTGGACGTCGCGATCACACGCCTCCAGAGCGGTTTCAAGGTACTCTTGCGCCAGCTGAAGGGCGTTGCAGTTGCCTACTCGAAAGGCTGGATCGCACTCGTGAATTCGCAATAGCAAACGGGCGATTCCAGCGTAGCCTAATCATAAAATCAAGGAAAGGAAGATAAATGTGGAATGTCAGAGAAAATTGACGTGACTAGACAAACGGTGACCATTTAACTGACAAAGCAACCGTGTTCTGCACTTCATAGCCTACCGTGATAGATATCGTACGGGGCCGAATGATTTAACGGATCACATATTGATCGGAGATCCTCGCACTTTTGGACGAGAGTCTTCTTCAGCTGTTCGAGGAATCCGTCCGTTTGGTCCGGAAGCCGGGTGTAGTCGGGATCTGCCGCCATCGTGTCAGAGGTCGCCTCAACGAAGGAATATGGGTTGGGGAAGTACCTCGGATTCACTATCTTTGACGACTCCTCCTGAATCATCTTTTTCCGTTTGGGTTTAGGAACAGATGCGTGGAATAGTTCTTCCTGGGAAGCATCATCCAGATGCAAAGTCACCGGCGAATCTGTGGATGAGGATGAGGAAGCTGGAGTCTGTTCACCAGTGACAGTGCCGGTTCCTTCGGCGGGTGTGGATGGAGTGACATCCATGGGAACGGGAGGGGTGATGGGGGTCCCCTCCTCTGTGGTACCCGTCGGAGCTGGGGTTGACATCGCCGCTTCTTCTTTCGGCTGCTGTTCCTTCGGAGACGCGATGGTCTGGGCGATGGTCGCGGCGACGTCGGCGACGGGGGCGCTGGGGTGGATCTGTGTCGGATCTTCTGGCATGGTTAGAGTCAAAGAGCGATTCAAAAGCAAAGAAAGCTTAATCTTTTCAATCCTTCACAACGGTGGCAAATGGGAGACGGAGATGAGCTTACCTTTATATACTCACAACGCTGGTCTCGTGAGGAGCGCTGTGATCGTTCTTTACGTGTCGTACAAAAAATAAAAAGGCAGGAAAAAAGGGACCTTGTGCGACAAATCATCCCAAAGATCCAGCCGGTGCCGATCAGGGTCCTGGGCTTTTGAAAGATCATCAGTGTGACGAGATCAGCAGATCGTGTGGTACAGCTTTCTTTCGTTTTTTGGAAAGTCGGGAACTTTTGGGTTGGGTTCTTGGATTGTTCTGGTTTGGTCTTCACTCTCCAACAAAAACGACACGTGTGCGGAATTTGAAAACTCATCGAACGCCATCCCCTGTTGCAAATGAAGGTGAGCTCAATTCCAGGCGCCCCGCTCCCGCCCACCGCCAGCATTTCAATGCCGTTCGTCTCGTTCGTGTTCATCTTTGCGTTTGTTTGCATTTGTTGGCAAGCCGAAACCATTCAAGCTAATAGCGCTGTTGTCTCGCGTTCTCTCATCTTCTATGCCAACCGCAAAGTTCATCTCCCATTCTTAGTTGATGAAAACCAATACATCATCCATACATCTCCTTCAAAACGCTCCAAGTTACTATTCTTGCCGTTATCATTTCAACCACACACATGTCCGAAGAACATAGCACCGCTCATCAACACGTACAAACCTTCCGCCATGCGCGGGACGCCATCACTCTCCCCTCAGTTTCTGCCTGGCATTGGGACGGCTGGAAAACCATATTGAAGAGTGATGCTGCCACTCAGCTGCTGGTAGGTAGGAGGGTTCGGCGTAAGAAAGAAAAGGGCCACGTAGCGTGGGGGAGGGAAAGGGGATTCGGGGAGACATCAAGAACGCACTTGCTGATGATTGCTTGCTCTCTGTTGGGGACTGCCAATCTGAATAGGCTGGAGGCATCGCGGGCGGCGTCTCGAGAACCTTTGTCAGTCCATTGGAACGGACGAAAATCCTCTTTCAAGTACAAGGTCCTGGACGACCCGCAAAGTACCGCGGAATATGGAACACGTTGCTCACGATATATCGAGAGGAGCGTGTTGCTGGGTTTTTCAGAGGAAATGGTATGTGTGCGGGGAAAAGAGTCGCTTTCGATTGCGTTTGCTATGCCGACTCTTCATTCAGAGAATGCTGATTCCTTCCTATTCCTGAATGCTGGAACAGGAACAAATGTCCTCCGCATCGTACCATTCAGCGCCATACAGTTCGCCACATACGAAAAGTTCAAGATTTGGATCAAGGTTAAACTCCGCATCCAAAGATTTACAACGGATGTGTACCGTGGTTTCTTTCACCAACATTTTCCTTTTCTCAACAGCAACCGAACCAAATAGATTTGACCGTAGCCCAGCGCCTAATTGCTGGAGCTCTCGCCGGCATGATCAGCGTCACCGCGACATACCCCTTGGACCTCATCCGTACACGTCTCACACTCTACCAACGCCAACGGCAAGTTTACCGAAATCCTCTCACAGCGCGAAGTACCACACCCAAAGCACCCAAACCGCCTGGCATTGTTGACACGTTCTGGACTATATATCGGACGGAAGGCGGTGTGTTTGGGTTGTGGAGGGGATTGTTCCCGACGATATTGGTAAGGTGGTTTCTTTTCTCCCAGATATGCCGGGGCTTGTTTGTATGGGGTGTATGTGTGAATGTAGATTCCGTCTCGGGTTCATATTGCATTGTGACCCAACTTTCTTCTCTTTTCCCGCTTTCCCCCCAATCACAACCACCCTCCGATCCCTGTAAAAGGTCATCGCACCCTATGTCTCCATCAACCTCGCAGCCTACGAACTTCTCAAATCGCATTTCACCCCTCCATCCCCTTCACCCACGGCATCACCTCCACCC